>JABUQX010041447.1:0-31766 GCA_015478945.1 Trachelipus rathkii | reverse complement strand
TACATTTTCGATCTTAATTGTAATGGTCTTCCAGTAGTGTAGGCAAATCATGTTCAAGAAATTGGCGATTAAACGTCTCTAGTAAGCCTCGCTGGTAAAAAAGAATGGACCTATCAAATATTCGCCAACAATTCCGACCCATATACATTCAATGAAAACTGGTGTGGATGGCGGCTTTCAACTATTGCATGTGGGTCCTCATCAGCCCATATGTGAATTGTTGTGGAATTCGATATGTCGTCTCTGGAAAAATTGCCTCATCGGTGAACAATATTTCTGCTAAAATGGTAAGAATTGTCTGCAATTTTCGCCTGTTGCATCCATCGGACACAAAGCTACTTTGCAGGGAAAAAATCTGTTGGTACAAGTCCTGCACTCGTTGGATGTGTTAAGGGTACAGAAGTTGATTTTTCAATTCCCTGAAAACTGTCGAATGACTACATGTAGTGTTGCAGCAATCTTTCCGGTACTTGGTTGTAGGACTGTCCTCAAGTTCTGGGAGAACCTGTTTTTTCGGCATCTGGAGTTGATAATGTGCGGTCTCCCCTTTCCATTAGTAAGTTTTTTAAAAACTTCCTGCTTCTCTAAAACGTTTGATGGAGACGTGCAAACATAGTATGATGCGGGGTGACACGATTAGGGTACATTCTTCATAGAGACGCATGGCTGTTAATGAATTACCGTGCGTACGACCGTAAAACAAAAAGCATATCGCACATTTCACTATTTGTGTAATTCATTTTTAAAATATGAGCAACACTTGAATACAGAACTTGACGCGAGACCGGACTAGGATATGTATAAAATGAAGCGAGGATACGGAAACTAGTAAATAAACAGGTTCGTAACCTTCCTACGGTGTATTTGTGCTTATTATTAAAGATTGAAAGGGTTGAGATGTGGCACGGGACGGCAATGGAATATATCAGATTTGTCCCCACATTAAGTTTCATCACCTTGTACTTGAAACGAGGGCGTTCGGTGAAGTGTTTTTGACACAAAGGTCTTATATTTATGCAAGGGAATATCATACTGAAATTTTTCGCAATATTAACGTAAACACCCGTATATATATATATATAATATTATATAGTATGTATATATATATATAATATATATATATATATATATATATATATATTATATATACTATATATATAATATATATATATATATATATATTATATATCCATATATATTATATAGGGCCTATACCTAATATCTATAGTATATACATCTATATATGATATATATATATATATATATATTTATATATATATATTATTATATATATTATATATATATATATATATATAAGGCTGTAGACAGGAGGGTCAGGGGGGTTCAACCTCCCGAATTTATTTTAGCGATCAAAATTTTTTGATTCCTTAATCTTCAATAATAATAATAATAAGATATAATAATAATAATAAATAAAATGATGATAATAAATAATGATAATTGATAATGATAATGATAATGATAATGATTAATTGATAATGATAATGTAATGATAATGAATAAATGATAATGCCTCTTGTGAAATAATCAGGTATTATGTAATTATAATTATAAATTATAATTACAATATAATATAATTATTAATTATAATTATGTAATTTTAATTATTAAATTATAATTATAATTATAATATAATTATAATTATAATTATAATTATAATTATAATTATAATTATAATTATAATTAAATGATAATGATAATGATAATGATAATGATATGATAATAGATAATGATAATGATAATGTTAATGAAATAATAATTAATAATAATAATATAAATAATAATAATTAATAATAGTTAATCGAAATGAAAAGAAAAACGTATTTTATTAATGGTGAAAATGAGGGAAACATGTTGTGGTCCGAACGATTCTTAGGTCAATGTGGCTGTTCCTCATACATGTATAAAATATTTAGACCAGGGACTTAAATGTAGGTTTCCAAGTTTGCAGATTATAGCAAATTGGCTACCTCAATAAGGAATAATGATAGATGTATAAAGATTTAAAAGAGGAGGGGAGGAGCTGTAATCGTTGATGGGAGAGCAGGTTCATTCCTTTTCTTCAGCTAAATTTTTCTTTCGTCATTCATTCTCATCTAAATCTTTCTTTCCTCATAATCCATCGTTCGATCGTGCTTATTTCCTGGCCATTCAGGCTAGAGAACAGTGCGTATCGGTGTGGAAAAATTCTCGTTCTCCTAGCACCTCTCGCAATTTTCATTCGGCTAGGAAATCGTTGGCAGGGCTACTCTTCACGAGCAAAAGCTGGCTTTTCATCAAAGGGAAAAGTGCGCTAACCTCCTTGTCTCCTACTGACAAAATCTGTTCACTCTAGCCAACTTCTGTAATCTCTGCATTACTCCGCTTAATTCGATCTGGATCATTGTGTTTTTGCCTAATTCTCCAACTGAAAAAGGCTAACTCTTCGGCCCCTCGCTTCAACTATATTCTCTAGTCTCAATACTAGCACTTTCCCTCCCTCAGTGTTGGAAACTCTCACATGCCCAACCTATTCCGAAAAAGGAAGCCGTCTGATCCTTCTAAACTATCTCCCTGTAGCTCTCACTTGTATTCTATCTAAGATCTTTGAAACCCTTTCTCAACTCACTTCTTAGATTATCTGGAACTCACTCCGATCGCCAGTAAGGCTTTCGTTGCACGCTCATCTGGCGATATACTATATTATCTAACCGATTTATGGGTTTTTCGCTCTTAGGGAACTACGGGAGACTTGGGTAGTGGCGCTTGACATATCAAAGCATTTGACCGAGTATTGCGCACGCGTCACTGCTCCCAAGCTCCCCCTCCTTTGAGTTTCCTCCTTCTCTTTGCTTACTTAAATTCATAAGCTTTCGTTCAAATCGCTCAATATCGTGCTGATTGTTGATGGGGCGACTTCTTCTTCTTTCTCTCAATAGTGGTGTCCTCAGGGTTCTGTCTTATCTTCTACTTTATTCCTTACTTTTCATTAAGGATCTTCTCACCTGCACCTCTAACTCTATCCCAACTCGTATTCCGATGACTCGACCCTTCATTCTTTAACTCATTTCACATTCTACTCCCACTTTTTACTTCTGGAAACTTGCCTCTCGTCTTAAATCTTTCCGATTTTATTCTCGCTGGATGCGGAAGAAAATAACTTTGTGAAATTCAATTCTTTAAAAAACCAAACTTTTACAAATCTCCTTCATCAAAAATACCTTCTAACTTTTCTGCCTCTTTCAACGGTTCTGTCGTCTCTCCTGTTCACAATATAAACATCCTTGGGCCCTTAAACATGAACAAAAAAAATGTCTTGAAACCTCACATCAAAACGGTTGCTATGGCGGCCTCAAAGAACGAAGTTCTTTAGACTGTGAGACTTTCTTCCTTTTCTCAGTTGCTCCGCCATACAAAGGTCTCATCCGCCCATGATGGAGTACTGCTTCTTATATCTGGAGGGGGGGGGGGCTCTGGTTTCCACCAGGCTTTTTGCGACAGGGTCGTGGGGGTGTTTCGAGTAAAAGGCAAAAAGCCGCTTTTAAACTATTCTGCACTTTCCAGTTCTTCACTTGACCCTCTATCTTGCGGCGCGATGTTGGGAGGTTGGGGGGCTTTTTTTTTAAAATTTTTCTTTTCTTTATTTTTTCCAATTTTAAGGTTCGGGGGGTAAAAAACCGCAGGCCGGGGGCCCCCCAAAAAGTTTGGGCCTCGAGGGAACTTATCAAAATCGCGTACCACCACCTTTACGACGCCTTCGTAGCACAATAGGTGCGTATCTGCGCACGAGTATTGTGTTGACATTGGTAACTCCACGGCTTAGTTTGCCTGTGATGCTCCTTTTTCCCACCAGCCTTCTGTTTGTGGATTCTCCTTCCACGTTTTATTTTTCTTCTGGAATTAATCTCCTCACTTTAAAGCTTGCGTCTGTGCTCATATGCGTAATTGGCGCTAGAGGGTGAACTTTTGAGAGCACTACACCCCCTTCCTTGAATAGGGCTCTGCCCGTGAGTGGTGGTGACAACTGTAAAAAAAAAATCCTTGAATGGGCAGAAATGTGGGGCAAATGAACTGAGTCTCCTATTCCCCCCATCCATAACATCATTCAGATTATCCCAGAAAATCGTACTCTTTTCAACATTACCCTCAGAATGGAATCATATGTCGCAACCACACAAAGTTTTGGACTTTTCAAACTTAAATTGAAACCTTTAGATTCTAGTACTTACACACACAAATCTACCATAACCACGCTTTACCACAATCACTCATCAAATTGCAAAGTCCTTCTATCCCAGCTCATTCCTTCCACAGCCAACACAAACACATTTCACACCACACAACTATTTCACCGTTTCCTTTCATCTTTGTTTCAGTCACAGCGCGCAAATCAAAATTTGCCCTAGCTAAATACATCCATCACCCCCTCCTCATGCTCCTCAACATTATTCCTCTGACATTTCATATACAATTACGATTCTTACATTTTCGCCGAAGGATAAGAAGGCGCTTACTGCGATCACGACCTTCTCCGAGGCATGCATTAGCATTCCTGCAAAGGATAAGTGGTAGTAGCAGCCAACCTAACTACCACCGTCCCTTAGTCGCCTTCTACGACACGCAGGACATTACGATGGGGGCAATTTTTTCTCCCTACTCGTATATGGATATAAGGGATAGGATGTCTGTAAGATGTTTCTAGAGAAGAGGGTGTGGATATAAGTATGTGTATATGATTTGTTGTCTGGAGGATGAGAGTGTGGATATGAACCCATAACAGAAAGGCGAACCATTAGGCACTGGAATGTCAATACATACCAGTAAGCAAAAATGCGTATTATATATATATAGTATATATATAATATATAATATATATCATATAGATATAATATATATATAATATAATTGATATATATATATATATAATTATAATATATATATATATATATATATATATATATATATATATATATATATATATATATATATATATAAAAATTATATTATTATTATTATTTTTTTATTATTGTATTATTATTATTATATTTATAATTGAGTTTAATATTATTCAAAATTCTTAATATTTGTTCAATTAACGGCAAAATAATCGGCGAAATTTGGCCGATGACGATTTAAAAAAAAATATGCCCGATTTTGCGATGACGATGACGATTAATCGTCCCCAATCACTAAAATTATATATATATAATATATTTATATATATAACTATATATATATATATAATAGTATATTAGTATATATATATATATATATATATATATATATACTATATTATATATATATATATATATATATATATATATATATATATATATATGAGGGGAGAAATATTGATAATTGTTATTAACATGGATACAAAAAAAAGATGTAATTTTTGAATTTTCGCAAACTAATTTTAAATGTATTTTCTTAAGTCTTTACATGACCAGTTTTTCATCATATGGCTTTATCTACAGTCTTGCAGTCTCTGGCACTTAGTAGACCAGCATTTCTCAATTATATTTAGTCACAAAACTCCTTTATATTTTGAACCATCAGAATTCTAAATATTTTTAGAGCAACATGTATAAAATGTATCGTAAGTGGCAAATTTTGACTCAAGGTTTAAAGTACATTAAAAAAAAAATTGGAAAGAAATGGTATTGTTTTTTTCTCTGACTTAGGTTATTTCCTTCTACCTAATTAACAGTTTTTTCCGGTGCCGCATGGGCACCCCACCCATAACTTTAGAAACAGAGGGACGGCTAAATAAAGAATCCCAGAAAATTTGCCATTCCTCCTGCCTATCCTCTTGCTAAGCTGCAAAAGATACAATGAACTAATTAGACTAGCTTAATAGCCAATAATAAATTTACAATCTGCAAACCAATAATAATTATTCAAATCAGATTCACTTTCCTGTGAATTAACAATTTTACCTTTATAAAATTCCATTACAGCTCTTATGCATTTCTAAGAAGGCTTCTTGCAAACTAGACCAAAACCAAACAATTTCCTATATTTTTATCAATATCATAATGTATAATATTATAAATATATTAACTTTTTCTATTCACATGTCTATTAAATAGGTTTAGCAACTGTTTCTATTTATATATGGCTGCTTAATGTTGGCACAAAAACAAAATTAAAGTTCTGATAAAACCAGAAACTTGCGGGACAGTAGTGAAAAGTAAAAGGTTTATTTCTGTAAAGTTATTCTAGGTTTTCTTTTTGACCACGGAGATTTTGATTTATTTATGTACTGATTGATCATCAATTACTAAGTAAATGCAATAATTATCACAAACCATAGCTAATTTGCCGGCTTTTGTATATTAGGCCCCAATAAAAATTTAGATATTATAGTTAAATAAATTTTTAATAAATTATATATATTATATTATATAATATATTTAGATATATATATATATATAATATATAGTATATATGATATATATTATAATATATATATATATAATATATATATATATATATATATCACAAGGTGTCTCAAAAAGGTCATTCCAAAAGCCTGACATTCGCTTGGTATGTCACATTGAAGGACTAAACAAAAGAATACATAGGAAAACACGTGTCCTAAAATGCACCCATTGGCCACTACAGGAGCCGAGTTTGCAAGGAGAAGGGACAGAAAATGGAGGCTTAATACAAGGTTATTACACGAACATGTTGTTACAGTAAATGTTCGAAGGTCCGTCCATTCGCGGCAATGCATGCCTCACAACGGCGGCCCATGGATGGACGAACGCGTTCAAAGTGATCAGGTGTAAATGTATGGGCTGGTATAATTGGCGACATGTTAATCGGGCCGTACCTACTACCTGAAAGCCTTGACAGGGATACCTATTGCATATTTCTATAGGTGGTGCTGCCGGAATTATTAGAAGACGTTCCACTCGCTACACGGCCCAACATGTGGTTTCAGCATGATGGAGCACCTGCTCATTTTAGCATGACTATGCGGCAATACCTCCCGATAGGGTCACACCTAATCACTGCGATAGGCGGGCGGACCAATCCTATGGCCGCCACGCGTCACCTGACCTTAACTCCAAAGGATACTACCTGTGGGGATACATGAAGGCCATGGTGTACGAGACATCTGTAACATCGGAGATGGATCTGGTCGCCAGGATCGTGGAAGCGGCGGCACGTGTTCGTCAAACACCTGATCGCTTTGAACGCGTTCGTGCATCCATGGGGCCGCTATGTGTGGCATGCATTGCCGCGAATGGACGGACCTTCCGAACTTTACTGTTATTACAACCATGTTTGTGTAATAAGCATCGTTATTAACCCCTCCATTTCGGTCCCCTTCTAAATTGCAAAACATCGCTGTAGTGGGCCAAGGGGTGCTATTTTTATGACACGTGTTCCAATGTATTTTTTGCTTCGTCTCATGTGAGCATACCAGCATGGTCAGGTTGGGGCAACGACCTTTTGAGACACCCGTGTATATTATATATATTATTATATATATATATATTATATATATATATATAATATATATATATATTATATATATATATATATATATATATATATATATATATATACATATATATATTATATATATATATATTTTATATAATTTTATATATATATATATTATATAATACTATATATATATAATATATATGCATAGCTTAATAGTTTACTAAATAAATATTCTTTATATACATTAATTTATTAATAAGAATTAACATCTAATTCTTATCCCCTATTACAGTAAACAATAAATAAAATAATAATAATAATAATAAATAATAATAATAATAATAATAATAATTAATAATAATAATAAATTAATAATAATAAATAATAAATAATAAATAATAAATAATAAATAATAAATAATAAATAATAAATAATAAATAATAAATAATAATAAATAATAATAATAATAATAATAATAATAATAATAATAATAATAATAAATAATAATAAAAATAATAATAATAATAATAATAATAATAATAATAATAAATCATTCATTACTTTGGTGGATGATTTAATAATAAATACATATTTAATCAAATATACACATTACCAATGCAGTTATATATTAATGCAACCATATTCTTTTTCTTATATACAATAGATACTAATATTTATCAAATTATCATGACACAATTGCTTATTTATTTCATGACACTTTTTAGCTGATTTTCTTTTTTTATTTTATTTTTCTTTTCCTTCCAGTATCATTTATTTCTATATTTGTTTCTTTACTAATACTAGCATTTTTCATTAACAATATAATATCACCAATATCTCTCCTTATCCTGTCACCAGTAGATTTCTTAACATTTCTTAACAATGCAGTTATATATTAATGCAACCATATTCTTTTTCTTATATTCAATAGATACTAATATTTATCAAATTATCATGACACAATTGCTTATTTATTTCATGACACTTTTTAGCTGATTTTCTTTTATTTTCTTTTTCTTTTCCTTTCAGTATCATTTATTTCTATATTTGTTTCTTTACTAATACTTGCATTTTTCATTAACAATATAATATCACCAATATCTCTCCTTATCCTGTCACCAGTAGATTTCTTAACATTTCTTAACAATGCAGTTATATATTAATGCAACCATATTCTTTTTCTTATATTCAATAGATACTAATATTTATCAAATTATCATGACACAATTGCTTATTTATTTCATGACACTTTATGAAAACATATGAAAAATCATCATTGAAGGAGAATATCTGGAAGCCCAAAAAATTTTAATAGTAAAAGGGAGAGTCTTGTATTTTTTAGAACAGAGGGAAACCACAAAAGAACAATAGATCCAAGCCGTGAGAATAGTCAGTTTTTAGGAGAGTTTCTTCCCAAAAAAGATTTGGCTTATCAATGACCTGGAATCAGCAAAAATAATGAATTTTTATCGCATATGAGTAACCAGTCATCACAGTCACAGAAGAGAAGGAATTCATAGAACTTATTGCCCATTTTCAACCGAAAAAATATTCTAATTCCTAGTAGAAATTATGTTGTAGAGAAAATGTTAGCCAACTTAATACAGGAAAATTGAGATCAGCAGTATTCTAGAAGTTATCTAAGGCTGATCAGATATTCATTTACTACAGATATATAGCAGAGCTAAATATTTCAAACGAGCTCATTTATTTCTTTAACTGCCACTCTGGCTTACCATCGAGTTTGAAAAAATGGAAATTTTTACTCCATTGCAAGTATTTCCAGGTTCTCATTCTGGAATTAAAATCACTATGAGTTTGAAATTACGATGAATAATTGGAAATTCCTCTAACAAATCCAGAAGACCATTCGAGATGGAGCATATAACATGAAAAACTTGGAACTTGATTTAGCAAGATACAAAAGTTTTCTAGTTTTATGCCTAAACTTCCAATTTTATTAAAGATGCCTTTTCTCAAGAGAACAGTGTGATTTAATAAAGAAATTAGTATTATTGTTACATAAAAGTTCAATCATTTCCAATTTTCCTAAACCGTAATGAATTTAAAAGAACAAAGAAACCTTGGATCCAACATCTTGCAAGCCCCTTATGCCATATTCAAGATGTTAATACAAGGAGGAATAGCACATATTTGATTCTAGAAGAATGAATGGTTTTAAAAAAACCTGCTGCAATCTGCAAGTTGTACGATGTATAGAAACAATCAATCATTTATTGCTTGGACTGCTAATAAATGGCAAATTACTTGAAAAAATCCTAAGAGTTTTGCAACCATTCCTCATGGTTACGGAAACTATTAGGCAAAATCAATTATATCATCAGTTATTCTCCAATTTTGAGCTCTCCAGCATATCTCTCAAACTCTGAGATGACAGCAGAGAATAAAGAGCTGAAGAAGGCACAAGAGTTTAGATTTATGAATAAAAAGGAAAGAGAAAGGAACAATAGACATATATCAAAACCAAGATAATTGTTTTAAATACTGTGTAGTAGACCCAAGATACTAACTGACTTTATTTTCTAATGAAATAAAGGAATTGAGTAGAAAATGGATGCTTGAAGAAATATGGAAATAATTGAAATAAAAGGTAGAAAGTGATAATAGTAGTAGCAGTGCAGAAGAAGGTTCAGGCGATGAGTCATTTTCAGAAAAGAGCATTTTCTACTATAAACTTAATTTTGCCAAGTACCTCAAAATCATCAGGAGCAATTAAGAAAAAGAAAATTACTGCAAAGGTTACTGTAGTTTTTTATAAGATGAAGTAATCTAGAAAGTTAGAGCGTGTCAGTTCAAATCAAAGGATAAAAAAGAAAAATTCATAAGCTCTTCAAAAGGTGAAATTCTTAAAGAAATTAAATTTCTTTTTTTTTTTTTTTTTTTTTTTTGGAAACGGAAAGTCGCGTAATATCGCCGGAAAGAAGAATTCCTTAATTGGTGAAAAGTGAACAAAGCTAATCCCAAACATTACCGAGTACTAGCCCAAAAATTACTCTCCTTTCCAGTCTCCCCCATATTTTCAGAGAAATTATTTTCATTTCAAGAAGCAGGAAATATATTTGAGAAAAAACGTTTAAAAATATCGCCCAATACTGGTGAACAGTTTTTTTTTTTCTTCACCCACAATTCCAGCAATAATTATGAAAGTTTAAAGGAAACTTAACGGTCATGAAATCCTAGTCAAATCTCACGTTCTTCAAGGTATCACAGATATAATAACACGGCTATCCTTGATAATAATAAATATATATATATATATATATATTCTATATATATATATATATATAATATACCGTATATATATATAATATAATTATATATATATATTATATATATATATATATATATATATATATCATATTTATATATTATGTTTAAATGTAAATAAAGATATAAAATATTTTAAGAGATATATAAAAAAATTTAAATTTTTTGCACAGTATCTTATAATCCTATATTTTTAGGTATTTGAGTAAACTTTATCTAAATAATTCTGTAGGTATGTGATACACCGTATGAATACTACACAAGGCTACTATTATATTTGGTAAAAGATGAAGTTAAGGATTTATATAAAATAAATCTCTTCCAGCAACTGCGTCGGCTAAGGTGTACGCGATTCGATATTGCGGGGAACAGACAGCAGCTGCCGCATTGCGGCCCGGAAACCGGAACGGGCGATAAAAAATGTCAAAAACATTCCGGCCGGAATTCAGGCCGGAACCGGAATTTTCCGGGTTATCTCTAATAAATTATATATATAATATATATATATATATATATTTTTTTGTATATATATATATATATATTATATATATAATAATATAGATAATAATATATAATATATATATTATATATATATATATATTAGATTTGGTATCAGATGTTGATGAAGAGGAAAACAACAGTGGAGGTGAAAATGATGAGAAAAATGAAAATTATGTAAATTCTTATGCCACATCTCAGAAAAGAACTTCAAATAGAACTTCAGGTATAAAAGTAAATTTATAGACTTGTATTTTTAAAATTAAATTATAACATACATTATATTAGTAATAACTATAATTTTGCAAATAAGCCAGCTGAATGGGAACAATATTATACTGAGCAAATTTGGTACCAAAGTGGATGTTTTATGGTATGAAGGAAGAATTAATAGTGAATTTTGGAATAAGGTGAAGGGATCATCGGTTCAATGTAAAAGGAATGGGTGGTTGAATGTACTAAATTCAAATGAAAAGGTTTCAAAAGAAAGGTGTATGGAAGTATATAAGGAGGAGAAGAAGACTAGAAAATGTATACGTGATAGCAGAAGAAAGGTGAATGAGAAGTGAGTTAGGTAGGATAATGAATGAGGACAAGGAAGGGAATAAGAATTGATCAGGAAGTAAGTGCAAAACTTTAAAGAGAAAGTGGTTAGGTTGTCAGAGAATAAAGAAATTGGGAGGTGTGGTGCTTTTGTGAGTGACAAGGTAGAGTGAGGAATGTGTGGAGGGATCATTTTGAGACCCTGCACAACATTGGCGAGATACGATCCTCCAACACTATGCGTGTAAATGCAGCAACTTAGACTGATGAGCCACGTGGGATCTCTTTTTTTATATATATATATAATATATATAATATATATATATATATATATATATATTATATATATATATATATATATATATTATAATATATATATATATATATATATATAAGGATGACCGGAACTTACGGAAACCTTTGAAAAAAAGTTTCCGGCCGGAACCGAAATTTTCAACTTCAAGCACACCTTACATCATTCTACTTAAAACTTGTCTGATTACAAGTGGAGTCTCTCTAGAAGTATCTTGGATGTTGTCATATCCTCTTAACTTTGTTCTGTAAGCCAAATTTTTGATAAGCATCAATAAATTTATTAAGTAAAAAAGGAAATATTACTATATAAAGTTCTACAAAGGTCTTTCAAGTTTAAAAAACTTTTTCCAAGGAGCGGGTAATGTGTTTGAGGATTAAGAGATGACGGTTTTAACTCCAACAGAGAGAGGCAACTTATTTTTCTACCACCACACATTTCAAATTCAAATAAGTTCAATTTTAAAGTAAGAAAATATGGAATTTTGTTTTAAAAATTTTTAAATTTTTTTGCCTTAAACGTTTAGTTACATATTTTTTGTTTTTGTAGTATTTTCTCTTTAAAGTTAATTTCTTTTTAATAATGAATAATAATAATAATAATAACGAATAATAACCAATAATAATAATAATAATAAAATAAAATAATCAATAATAATAATAATAATGAAGGGATTGTTACGTACCAGAAAAGAGGCTGATACTGATACTGATACTCTATTATTATTATTTATATTGTAATAGTCGTGCCTCGATACCGATATCTATTAAGTTATGATAATAATACATCACAATTATATTAAGATATAGATTACATTATGGTATTACATGTCTATGGCAATACATCCAAAGATTTGCATCTCCCATATACACCTCTATCACTTTTAGTTCATATCTTTAGTTACAAGTATTTGGATTGTTGTGCACCAAGAGTGTTTATATTTTGTAATGTTATTATTTTTTTCGTTAATGAATATTAGTGATCTTTGTACGATATAATCAAAATGTCATACATAAATTTCTAATATTATTTTATTAACTTTTCTAGTAGTTCTAGTGTATATATAGTCTTCAAACATATTCTCATCTTCCACTTCTCTCCAGTAAGTTTAGTGTATATTTCAATTTCCAAAACGATTTATTTCAGTAATTATGCATTTTAATTTCTTGCATCAATAACATAACAATATCAACTCCATTAAATTTTTTTAACCTAATGTTAGAGTTACAATCTTAATTAATTTAATAACATTTTTACTGGAAAAGTGGGCTATACTATTTTCAGACAACAATGTAAGTGATCTTTTTGAGCTCATAAATAAAATATAACCTGTGTTGATTATAAAATTAACGTATATTGGTGAGTAATGATGGATATTAGTGAGACTTAATGATAATATCATCATATAAACAATATATTTTGATTTACAATCAGTAATATATTTAATATATATAATATTTATAGATATTATTGGGGACATAGTTATTCAAAGATTAAAATATATAATTATCTCGTAAGTAATGAAGGTTAATAATCATATAATATGATATATAATACATTATTATATGAGGAATGTACCGGATTATATAGATAATAATCACTAATGACGTAAGGTAATAATTCTCTGATTTTAATATATAATGTATATTAAATGAATATATCACTCTCAGGATATCACATAATAGGCTCATATTACTGAGATAATAAACTAATATTCTAATTCTATTTATTAATCGACATAATAATAAGTAATAAATAATTTATTAATATTAATATAATAATAATAATATTGACTCATTAATAAAATAATACGATAATAATAGTATACTAATTGAATATTGTTTGAATTTCAACAATTAATACAATACACATAATGAGTTATAAAAATAAAAAATAGAATATTATAATTATACATATATAATAATTAATAATAAATAATAATATTATAATATATAAGTAATAATAAAGAAGAAGATGATAATATAATTAATTGAGAGGTCGGTTTCACTTGCTAACTAATATAAAGTTTCAAATTTAACAGTATGTAACTCTCCTTTCGTAAATTCTCATACATATTATATATTTCTCTCTTGATAAAATACTTTAAAATATGAAACAGGTGATTTTCAAATATTAGCGAACGTGTTAATAGCTTTACTTATCATCTAGAACGGGTTATGGGTATTTTTATTTAGATATATATATTATATATTAGATATCAATAATAATAATATGTCTTTTTTCATTATATTTATTTTTATATATATAAAATTATGGTTAAATATAATTCCAATTAATTTCACCCAATTATATAATAAGTATTTAGTATATAACTTAATTATTAGTTTAATTAGTTGTTGTGATAATATATATATATATATATATATATATATATTATATACCTCGATATATATATATTATAAATTAAAATAAATAATAAATTAAACTCTCAGATTAATTAGATATAACATTTAAAATACTAGTATACAAAATAATTTATAAGTTATTAATCATTGAAATTAGTCAATAATAACTATTAAGTTGTAGCTCTATATTTAAGATAATATTTCTACTAATATCAAAATACTAAACACTAAATATATGATAGAGATAGTTATACAAATGTAACAAACATACCAAAGGTATTGGTTGCTATATTGATATACTGAATATATTAGATAATGAATGATTATGATTATATAATTGTATCGCATATGATAGCTCGAATTAATAATAGATAACTATGAGTGTTAATATTTTAAATAATTAAAAATAATATTAGGTACAATTTGAAATAAAACTAATATATAAGAGTATTGAATTAATTTACTTATTAATGTGAGTAATAGATGATTTGAAATAAATAAAAAAAATAACTATAATATTCATTATAGTTAATACTTACTTATACTACTTACTACTTAAATTAATAAGTGATCTTAAGAGTTTAATTCAATTCAATTGTTATTCTTAGATAATTTACAGTTAGTAAGCTACTATGCAGTGGCTCTCTACAATGTAAGGTTTTAAAAATATGTTTACCAGAGTAAATTGATTATGATATAATGCATCAAAAAAATAATGCAAGAAGAGTCTATTTGATTTTATTTTTTCTAGATAGAAACTATTATATAGCAGTAATATCACATTTCATAATTTTGTTACACGTATGATCAGTTGACTGTCTCATTATACTGTAGATAGACTGATAATCTCTGCATTCCTTGTCATGTGCTTCTATATACGCTGTATACTGGTAAGATCGCTCGAGCCAATAGTGGAGCGTGAAATAAAGCGTTCATGTAGAAATTGAATATATGTCTCGCCTATTAAGATAGTTTTAAAAAGTTGGAAGTTATCTGTCCTCCTTCAATATGATTCCCATTTTGTATTATTTTACTTTAGTAGTTATATGTTCATAGTATATCAATCATGTCTCTATAAAGCTTTTGTGATAAATATCTAATTATTTATACATATATGTTCGGGAATTGTGCCGCTCCATTTAGTATTGTTATATTCTTGTTACGTTTTTTTCGTTCTGACCAGCTCATATATACTTGTGAGGGCTATTCACTCTGATAGTCGTCGCGTGTGTGTATAGAGATTTATATTCATAGGTCCGATAAACTCGTGATATAGAGGTCATCTACTTTTCTCTACCTCATTTTTATTCTGTGGTTTGTGAGTAAGACGTAATGGATATGTAAGAACTCTTTTTTATGTTTTAGGGGGATTAGAGTCATATTTCTTTAGGGTTATGGAATCACTTTTGTCTGTCTTTGAAAAATTTATATTATTGGAGAAGTTCCTGTCAACTGATTCATTGAACAAGGTATCTTATAAGGGGTTGGCTATTATGTCTTGAGCAGCGAGTTTGTAGGATATTGGTATGGGAATTAGAATGTACATCATTAATTTCTTTAGTTTTTAAATCGTGCGCATACCTTCTTTTATCATCCTCGATGACTCAGTGATGTAATAAAGGAATAAATGAAGGACTGCGTAGTTCTGAGGAGGAAAAGTTTTACTATTATGATGTTAATTTGACTTAAGGGGTTTGTTCTTCTTCAAGTTTACTTTACTGACGTTTACAAAGTATTCGCTTAGTGTTCGTTCTGCGTTATCTTATATTTAGGTTAGGTTAGTTAATACATGATTTGTTGAAATCATTACTTATTATACATTGTGAGGTATTTTTTTGTTATTGTTGATTTAATATATTGATTTAAACCCACAGTGGTGACCTTCGAGTACTTTGTTTAGCTCAAATTCCTGGTGGTAATTTCCATAGAGGTTAGTGTTGTCTTCATTGTGCATCCTTAAGAACTCATGCCTATTTAATTGTTTTATCATATTAATGTATTTATATATCACTTGGGTAATGGTTATTAATTTGTTTTTATATAGTATTCGTGAAGTAGATAGTTTATGTTTTATGTGATGATAGATTTTAGTCAGAGCTCGGTGTTAGCCATATGGGTTTATTTGAATCTATTGTAGAAAGTCCAAGTTTTTTCGTTTATATACAAAATTAGCTACTAGCTTTTATGATTTAACATTACAATATACAAGAAGAATTCTTAACTAGGCTACAATTAATAAAGAATAAAATATATGAATGAGACCTCAATATATAATCGCTTGAAAGTCTCTCAAAAATAAAAAAAGCTTTTATTCATAACCTGGACATTTACTCAATTAAATATACTCCTTTATATAAGATAAGTTAGTACCCCTCCTCTCTCTCTAATCAAATTCAAAAATTCTCAAAATTTTGTGATGACAAGTAAATACATTAAGCTATTCATCATAGTGTCATGGCGAGAGCCTGTGAGATATCCTATTGTATTGTAGTGGTAGTTTTAATTTGCCACTTATACTACTAAAAGAATACGTTCCGCTTTCGACTGATGAGGGTGAGGGCTGTAGATATAATAAATTATTTTGCTTACAAAGCACTGATAATATAATGGATAACTACATTGAGCCCTAATTATTTTCATGCTCATTCACACTGAAAAGTAGTAATTCTGTTCTGTAGGCAGTCATCTCGCTGTTTTACGTAGAGCCTGAATCTCTTTATCACTAGATCGCAAATTTGAATTATCTTTGAACTTCTTTTAGAATGGATGGTTTTCTTCCTCTTATACGGTTTTATTTCGATTCCGCAGTTCCTTCTGTAGTGCTGAGTTACCTTTTGAACACGAGTGAAGAAATAGCATGGCATGCTGCTCCGTCGCTGATTACCAATCGGCCCTTCTATGGCAATCGCTATAATCAAAGTACTTACAATTGATCTACACGTACCGTGCTTCAGGTGCTTCAGTAGGTTTTATCGTGCCTCGACGTTGCACACATCAGTTAAAAACTATCATGCCTAGTTAGACAGAGAGTTGCAGATAGGCAGGAAATCCAATATACTAGAAGAGATCTTTTATTTAAATATAATTTAATTAAAATATATAATTAAAATTTTTACTTATTATTTTTTTTGTTTGTGTTTTATTTTTTTTGTTTTTTTTTTTTTTTGTTTTTTGTCACCGTGCAGCAAGCTGCCTCGCTTTACTGCAATCTCCGGTTTGGCTATTTAATGCATATTCCCTAAGTGGGGGCAACGCCTACACTGATTGTTCGGCGGTTGCGGTTTTTGATGCCTTCCTGTGGGTTTTGCAGCTAGCTTAAGGAATTCCTTGTTAGATAAGATAAATGATATATAATATAGTATATATAAATACTATATAATATATGTGTAATAGGAATAATAGTAGGTATAGTATTATATATATATATATATATATATATATAAATTATATATATTATATATATATATTATATATATAGGGGGGCCTATATTATTATATATATATATTATATATATTATACTATATATTTATAATATATATTAATATATATTATAATAGTATTATATATAATATATATATAATATATTATATATATATATATATATATTATTATTTATATATATTATATATATATTATATATCTATATATATATATATATATATTAATATATATATATGATATATATATATATATATTATATATATTATATAATATATATAATATATATTATCGAAAACTAGATTTATTATTGAAATCTAAAAGTTTCTACATAATTCTTCACCCAAAAAGTAAAAAGATGGGCCAAGTATCGGCCATATAACCAACAGCCGAGATACGATACCCAAGAAATGGCCGATTTACTGCGATACCAATACTATCGGTACATCCCTAATTAATAAAGAATAATAATAAGAATATAATATAATAATAATAATGAATTAATAATAATAACAGTACCCTATACAAATTTTATTTATCCCCCAGGCCCTAGCTTCTCAGAGCACGGATTGGCACAAAAAAGATCAAATATTTAAATCAACTGATTTTTTTTACGGGATTTTTTTTGAAAATTTGTCGATTTTTGTTTTTTTTTTTTTTTGATTTTTTAGGCCAACTTTTATTTTCTTAAATTAAATAATTAACTCATAATCACCCTATTAATGATAAGTATATTTCATCTACCTAATAAGTAAATTCAATCAATGTTGTTTCAAAGTCATTTTTTAAATAAATAAATAAATAAAAATTGGAGAGTACTCAATATAATTTTAAAGATATAATATTATATATATATATATTAATATATATATTATATTATATATATATATATATATTATAGATAGATATATTATATATTATATATATATAATTCAAAACAACTTAATTAAACTAAATAATTATATTTACTAAACTTATTATTAATTAGGTAATAATTAGATTATTGATGGAATTTTTTAATAATAATAATAGAAAAAAGCGTATTTTTTAAAAAAAAGTAAATAAAAAATCCCCAACCCCGTTTCTAGAGTATCTAAAGCTAACGGGTTCGAGGTAATGGAAAATACTGTCTTTCATATTTAAAGTGTTATTACGAAAGTATAGAGGTCAAGGTCATTTTATATGATAGTTGTTCACATAATCAATTTTCTATATTATTTTTTTAGCATAATCATAACACTGAGTAAATGACAAATCAGTTACTGAATTTTAATAAGAAAAGATATTTTTGAAAAGTAGGAAAGTTCCGGCCGGACCGGAACTTCCAAAAAAGATTCGAGTGCTACCGGAACCTTAGTTCGGTACATCCCTAATAATTAGTATATATATATATATATATATATATATATATAGATTATATATATATATATATATATATATATATATTATATATATATATATATATAATTATATATATAATATATATATATATATAATTAGGAATTTGGTATCAGATGTTGATGAAGATTAATTGAAGAGGAAAACAACAGTGGAGATGAAAATGATGAAAAAATGAAAATTATGTAAATTCATATGCCAAATCTCAGAAAAGAAACTTTCAAATAGAACTTCAATGACTTCAGGTATCGAAGAGTAAATTTATAGAATGTATATTATATATAATATATATATATATATATATATATATATATATAGTATTATATATATTATATATATGGTACTTATATATATTATATATATATATATATATATATATAATATATATATATATATATATATATATAGTATATATGAAGGTGGCTTTCGAAGTTCTAGATCTAGAATCGCACTTTATTTTTTTTCAATAAAATTCCCTTTTTTTGCGCACTGTTTTTCAGTGATTTCACTTTTATCACATTTCTCTTTTCTTTATTCTGCAACTTCTCTGACTTCACCTCCAGGTCTGTCACCAGCAATCTATGATCCGAATCCATCGTTACTCCAGGTATCACCTTCACATTCCTTATTATCCTACTATCAGACTTTATTATATAGTTCATGATAGATCTTTGATCGAATTCTCCTGTGATATTGTTCCACCTATATCTTTATGAACCTATGTGAGTCCCCTCTGCTTGAAAAAAAAGCCATTCATGATCTTCATTCCCTTCCTTAACAAATCACATCAAGCATCTTACCTTCAAGTCCTTATCTCTCTCTCCATATGGCCCCAATATCCTCTCCACTTCACTCCTTCTCCTCCCCACTCTTGCATTGAATCTCCATACTTGCAACATACTAATACCTCTCTTTCTTCCATCCTACTTATAGCTTCTCCTCTAGCAATTTTCCATGAACCTTCTTTTTTTTCCTCTTCTGGTTGTCCTTGCTGCGGTGAATAAACCTGGTAGAAGTGATATATCTTTCCCTTGATCTTAAAAGTGCATCTTACAGTCTTTCATGTATGACTTCTTGGTCTGTAGGATATGGTGGCATCTTTTAGGCACCATTATTGAAAGCCCCACTCTGTGCATTCCTGATCCCTCCACTTACTCCTTTATATATCATACATATTCCTCCTCCCATATCTTCTTCCTATTTCTTCCACTCTCATTCACATCATCGCATAATATATATATAATATATAATATATATTATATATATATATATATTATAATATATATATATATATATATTATATATATTATATATATATATATATATATATATAATATATATTTAATAATATATAATATATATATTATATATATATTAAGGGAGATGTTGTTCAATGGCAAGTTTGGTGCCATTGGACGACTGAAGTAACCCATCGTAACGGTTTTGTGAAGTTTAAGGTTTCTCATTTGATCCAGTTCTGGGACACTACGCTCCAGCTGGACGATGAGTTATAATTTTAATTCTATATATATTGCTTTAGTTATTTTGCAAAACTTAGAGATTATAGATGTTATAAATTGTCTTTTTTTTGTTTTTGTTTATTAGTTGTTGATATAAATTATGCTGTTATCTTGTTGATTAATATTTATCAAACTAACATTTGTAAAAAGTTTAAAGAGTACATAGTGTATTGTACTGTACAAAAACAACTCATAACATACTAGAAGTACTGGAAGTTAGATTGTCCAGATTTTCCAGGTTAGTGAGTTATGAAAAATTACCGTAATATATTTAATCAATTATTGTATAAAATTTATTAATGTTATGTGCTGGTAAAGCAGTAATAACCTAAACGTTATTGTTGCAGTTTACTATCAAAAAGAACCAGAAACTATTGAACCAATTGAACAAACCCCTCTTGGAAATCGAAAGGGTGAGTTCAATAAAGTAATAAAGTACATATAATATTATATGTAAAATATACTGTTATAAATGAAGATAAAGTGTGATCCAGTGTAGTAATCCACGTTATTATTTATTTTGACAGGGTTTCAATCTTTGATTTCAATTTTGGGCCAAATTTCAATCTTTGATTTCAGTTCCTGGTTTCAATTTTAGGACAAATTTCAATTTCAATCTTTGATTTTAATCTCTGGTTTCAATCTCTGGTTTCAAGTTTCAGTTGGGTTCATTCCTGTTTTGAATTCAGCTCTTTTTGTTTATCCCCAAAATCCTCAGTTAAGTATAGTATATTTGTCATAATTGAGTCAGAATTTCTATTTCCCTCCCTTACTTTCATTGCCACGAATGATATATTGGATTTTCGTTTGGTTCCACTCATTGATCTGTCCTGTACACTTATGATACATAATTCATAATTACATGGGGATTTTAAAGTGTATGAATTCCAATGTAGTTATCTACATTAAAATGATATTATTATATCCAATTTCATTATAACTTTTATATTATACACTTATTGGGAGGTATTCTCTTTTCATCCTTTATATATTCACAAAGCCTACACCCTTATACAGTATTGAACCAATTTAAAGTACATCATAAACCTTTTTTATGTGTGTCTCACATATCCTAGATTCTTGATTTTCTATTGGACCTAATGATTATATTATTGTTCTTTACTATTATTAGTCTCCATTGATAGATAGATCCGGAAACGATCTAGTTAAGTAAACCCTTCCTTTGGGGTAAGACCTGTAAATTATATCACTATTGCGTATTTAAATTAAAGAAACTCACAATCCTCCTTGAATAGTCACACAAGTAAGCAGGCCAACGGAGTCCTGAGACAATCTCCCTCCGTTACGGAAAAAGCTTAACCTGCTCCGTAATACCTCTGATGGTGTCAGTTGGTTGCCTGTGCTTACTAGACATTCAAACCACCTCTATAGAACATCACATTAATATTATCTACGTCTTATTGTATCTTTTGACCTCCGAATTATTCAATTTTCTTCGACCTTCGACTCTACGAGAAAAAGTGGAGAGAGGCACCTTCCAGTCGGGTGACGAGTGTTCGGTCCCAGCGTGCTTCTCTCCGCAACATAAAAATAAATTTAAGTGGCGCCCAAAACAGGGACTCTTGAGTTCCTGCGCTTGCGTGCACTAGGATTGTGACTCTCGATCACATCATCACATTTATTTTGAAAATTCATCGGTTCTCTCAAGTTCTCTTCAAAGAAATCTTCTTTTGTACTTACATTGGACAGATTCAAGAGTTAGTTAGGGATAACCCTCCAATACTTTAAATGTCAGAACAAAATAATAAACCCAAAGACTTGTGAAACAAATCAAACCACAGGCTTGGAAACAAGGCACAGCTTCTGATAGTCAAGAGGATTTGGACTTTGATCCATCTCTATTGCAGCTGTTGTTCTGGATCCGCGGTAGAACATGCGTCTGCGTTGATGATCAAAATTAAACATTCAATTAGGAATGAATGTAGGAATGAATGTAGGAGTGAATGATGAAAATAAAAATGGGGTAGAAGTCACCAACTCTGACACACCCTTGGGTTCCAACTCTGACGTAAAAATGGTTTCCAACTCTGACAAACCTTTTAATCAGTCCGAAATGGATGCCTTGCTAATTAAACTTAAAAAGCAATGGACTCAAGAATCTAATGTTGGAATCAGTCAGGTTGAACACAGAACGTTCCCCGCTCGAGGTCAAGTAATACCCTCTGACCTTGATGCACCTAAATTGCAAATGCCTAAAAATACCACTTCTCTCTATGATCGTGAGTATAAACCTTCCTTAGTTTCCCAATTTCAACCACGATCCAAACCTTTTCCTCATAATCCACCGAGTTATGTGGAAACTCCCAAAAATCATTTTCTTCCTAATCCTAACCTTATTCCTAATCCTAACCTTATTCCTAATCCTAACCTTCTTCCTAACCCTAAACTTCTTCCTAATCCTAAACTTCAGCCTAATCCCAGTCTTCTTCATAATGCTATACCCCCAGTAAATTACTTCAACCAACCTAAGTCTCTCTTTAGAAATCCAGACATGGGTAGAGGCACTAGAGAATCTTTGTCCCCAATAAATAGAGGAGAATCTGATTTCTCCGAGAAATATAATAGGTTGCTACAACCCCACCGAGAACAAATTCCAGTAAATCAGTATCCGGAACACCAGATGTCTATTGACCCTCAGTCGTATTCTGGTTGTTTTCCACAAGGATTACCACAACGACAATTTGAACGTCGTATTCCCGATCCCAATGAACCTTCTATGTATTCAGGGCCACAAATGAAACAGAGACTTGACATGCTGGAGAGGCCATTGTACTCCTTACACAGTTGCTCAAGAACTCTCAAAAACTTAAGGTTGTGGACCCTGGAAAATTTAAATATGAATCGGAACAAGATCTCTTAGTCTACTTGGCTGATTTTGAGGCGTACTGTAGCCTTCATTATCCCAATGCCATCACCAATGGTTGAGACTGCTAGGACGACAGCTAGACAGGCAATTCGTCATATTACCGAGGAAATAATAAAAGAAACCGTGAATACTTTCTCTGTACGGGATTAATCTAGTATGTGGTTATGAGATGAGGAACGTAAGAAAGAAAAGAATAATAGGATACAAGTATCATGTGATCTCACCGAATCCCCAACGAGAGTATTAAATGTTTGCCTTTCGGTTGGAACGCTGGCTAGTCAAAAGCATACCTGGATTACGATTGAGAGATCATGATTCCCTCCAACATAGGAATAATAGCTTTTTCCTTTGTAGTTTGCTCCACTCACTCATTCGACACATTTCGTCCGTCAATTATATTAAAATGATTGGAGTTGGCACGGTAAATAATAGTAGAATTTACCTGGGAAAATCATTATTGACACTTTGCGGGAATTCCTAATAGATAGCGAGAATATCGATTTTCCCGAAATCTCTATCATTTTCACAACAACTAATCCAATGTGAGACACGACAATTCAACTTATGCCCAAAAGACCGCGATGAAATGAACCTGGACGAATCTTTGGAATCCGTTGCATCCGGATAAATACTGCACTTCCACCGGATGGACTTGAGGTTTTGCAATCACACACACGAATTGACAACAAACGAAACTAAAATCCAAAAATAAATCATCCGGCAGGCCACCTAAGAAGAAAAAGTTAGTACCACTAAAGAACGAAATAATTGGTAGTCGACTACTATCCGTGACTCCACCAATAGTTACAAGAACCATGATAGTACAGTTCGTCCTGACCATAATTCGAATTCTCGTCCTAAGCCTGATGACCGGAAAAAGGTTTTGTGTAATTACTGTGAAAAAACCGGTCACTCCATGGAGGAGTGTTACAAATATCTGGGAGTATGCAGTTACTGCAAAAAGAAAGGTCACATCAGGGCCAATTGTCGATCTAGGAAGTCTCCTTCCCCTTCCCTGAATATTAGAAAAGTAGTCTGTCCCTTCTGCGGTGGTCCTCACGCTGGGATGAGGTGTTCAATTAGTGCTCCTCCCCAGTCACATAATCATGACCACGAGCCTTCTTCCCTTAGAACTGTTCCCTTTGAAAAAGTATATTCCCGGTCTTATTCCGCAAATCAATCGACCAATCACAGGCCTCCCTCGTCGTCCATGCAAGTGGAACCATCCCTACCTGTAAGTAAAAATTTAAACCTTGCGCTAGGATGAGGTGCGTATGTTCCTCCTTTAAACTCCTGGTCTCCCCGGACTTGAGTCCTCTGGAGGAGAACCACCCTTTAATCGACTCAGTTAATGATGATGGAGACATAGAAAATTTTAAAATTTCTAAAATTATTCCCGAGAAATCTTCAGAACGACCTCCCTTAGAAATAAATAAACCCTTAGAAAATCCCTTACGGGACGATGGTAGTCCACTGTACTCCTTTCAAGGAGGACCCTCTGATTGTCTCAGTCGCTTTGGTTCCCAACAGCTCTGGCTTTTACGGTTGTATGATAGACAGTGGAGCTGGAATCAGTTTAATCAGCACTGAAATCACCGAGTCGTACATGAAGAACTTGCCCTTACGGCCCTCTGTAGATATAAAAGTTAATGCCATCAGTGGGTCTGGTCAGAGAACATTCAGTACCTATTGACTTTTATATTGAATGTAATCTGTACTTTCCTGACAGTGATTATGTGTCCAAACCCGTCATTTTGTTAGTTGTTCCCTATGAATTTATGCCAGCTCCTCTAGTTTAGGGCTGTCGCTTTAAAAGAAAATGACTTCTCCCAGACTTAACTACGAGGGAATTAGTACATAGATCTAATGATTGTATAGAATCCATCGCTAAGGATTGAGTCTTAAACATCCCTTTTATAAAATGTTTTGGTCACCGGTTTAAGTCATTAAATGTTCCCCCGTTTTATGGTCAGATTGTGGATTGTAGTTTGTCCCTCATTGAGTCTCATTCCTTGGTAGTGTTTTCACAAAGCGATCCAATAGGACCTGTTCAATTCCCATCCCGGGTGTACTTTGGATTTGAGAAATCTTGCAGGAATCGCGCTTTTAAATACTGTCCGATACCACCTCATTATATAGGAGGGGTTACTGTGGTAGGTAGCTTGTGTTCTTTGGAGGAAGAAGAATCTCAAATAATAATAGGTCAGTAGATGCGAATTCAGAAATCAACGTAAACGCAGAGTATGGTCCCCCACTAAGTTAGAGGAGGAGTTTTGCTTTGCGGATATTCCTATCTCTGACCTCGACAAGAAACGATTAATCGCAGTATTATTAAAACATAAATCGGCTCTCAGTTTCGGTGACCACGACGTTGGAGTGGCTACAAATATTACCCACTCTATCGAGGTAGAAACTGGCCGACCGGTGAGATTACCGGTACGTCGTTTTCAGGGTCCCTTGGCTCAAGAAATAGAAAAACAATGTCATGAACTGTTGGAGCAGGATATTATTAGACCCAGTAAATCCCCTTATTCAGCTCCTGTGGTTCCTGTCCGAAAACCTGACGGTAAGTTGCGTTTATGTATAGACTACCGGAAATTAAATAGTGTTACTAAGACAGATTCCTTTCCCTTACCTAACCTAATAGATATGATTTATAATATGTATGGTAATAAATATTTTACAACCATTGATCTGGTCCGCGGTTATTATCAGGTGTCCATGGAACCCGAAAGTGTTGAAAAAAACTGCTTTTTCCACTCCATTTGCCCAGTATGAGTATTTAAGAATGCCCTTTGGTGTAAAAAATGGTCCAGCAACATTTCAACGTGGAATGATGTTGGCGTTAGAGGAAATTCCATGGTCCAAGGTTATGATATACTTAGATGATATTATTATCCTCAGTCAAAACATAGAAGATCATCTAGTTACCTTGGATCGTGTCCTTGCTGCACTAGAGAGAAATGGGTATAAACTTAAACCCAGTAAAACCAGGCTTTGCCGTACTGAGGTGGAGTTCTTGGGTCACCAAATATCACGGACTGGTATACTTCCCCAGAAAAATATCAAGGGGGCATTAGAATTTCCCGTCCCGACTTCGGATTAAAACCAATTACGCCAGTTTTGGGAATGGTTTAAATTTATAGGGCGGACATATTCCCAACTGTTTCTCAGATCAGTACAGCCTTATATCATGTCAGACTGGTTGGTAGATCCATTACCTGGACGCCGGAGTGTCAGCAGGCCTTCGACCAACTTAAAGAGGCCTTAGTTAACCCCACATTGTTAAGTTTCCCCGATTATAGTCCAGAGGTTTCTCCTATGGAGCTCCATGTTGATGCTTCAGACCTCGGGGCTGGTGCTTGCCTTTCCCAAATCCAAGACGGCGAACGCAAACCAATTGCTTTTATTTCTATGACCTTTAATGGGGCTCAGAGAAATTATGGAGTAATTGACAAAGAACTAACTGCTTTGCGTTGGGCTGTCAAATCCCTTAGACCTTTCCTACGTGGTATAAAGTTCATAATATATACCGACCATATGCCACTCATCTATTTACAAAATATGAGTTTGGTTGATGGAAGGTTAGCTAGGACTATGGAAGAGCTCTATGAGTATGACTTTGACATCCGTCATATATCGGGCCCTAAAAATATAGTTGCCGATGCTCTCTCCCGATCTCCTGTAAATGATAATATGGAAGAACCGCTAAAATACTTCTTTTGGATTTCATTCCTCCTGAGGTTCTTTCCGAATAGCAAATCAGCGGAGGAGGGGCTCGTTATAATAAATGTTTTCGCTTCTTTACTTATATGGATCGGTCGAGAGACATTTAGAGGTAAGAGATATTCTTATCGCAGAATTACAAAAACATCCAGTAAAGTATAAGCTTCAGGGTCAGTTGGTTCAAAAAAGACTCCGATTATTAAAATTGCCGGGTCAATTGCCAATACCAGAAGTTATAACTGCTTTTACAGATGTTTTTAAAGTTAACGTTCATATTTATTATACCAATAATAAACCCTTAATATATGGAAATAACGCTGCTGGTGAACCCTGTTATTTAAAATGTTTGGCAGGAATTCACTATAACTATCTGCTAGTCACTTCTAGTAATGAATAAACTTTATAAGTTTAATATAAGTTCTGTTGTTCACCTACTGATTGAAAAAAGCTAATATAATGAGCAAAATGACTTATCTCAAACTAAGAACCGGATAAGTTTTCTCTCTATCTTTCTTAATCTCTTCATATGCTTCCTTCTTAACTATTTATTTAAAACTATAAACATTTTCCTATATGGAAGTGGTCTTGGATGAATGCTTACTAGTATGTCTGATCGTCAAAAATTTCAAATTATGAGACGAATATCCCTCCTAGAGAAAATGTTCTTGCCTAAGTGATCTATTGTGTGTATGTATTCTTCGTGTATGAGTACAGAACTAATTTAAAAATTTACAAACTATATAAGAAAGTCTTGTGTGATTGAGTTACCCATTTTTAAATCCAAAAGAATTTATATGGTGTATATTATACTGTATAAATAAATTTTCCCTAACAATATATATATATTGTATATATATTCATTGAGAACCACCTGCCTCTGATAATTAATATATATATATATATATATATATTAGGAATATGTGTGTATATATATGTACATTGTACATATATATATATATATATATATATATATTATATATATATATATATATATATATTATATAATATATATATATAAATATATGTGTATTTATGATATATATATATATATATATATATACATATGTACATATATATATACTGGTTCCTCCGCTCCAACGAGCTTGTCATGTTCATGACAGGTTGTGGAGTGGCGGAGCTTTAAACACTATTTTACAGATTTTCCTGGTTCCTGATGAGAGAAATTTCGCCCTTGTCCAATCAGATGTAAATAGCTGGATGTGCGGAATTTTCATTCTAAATCATAGGACCCAGTGGAGAGTAATTATGAGTAAAAATAAAATAAAAAGAATAAGGAAAAAGACTTCCTCATATTGTTTTTATTTTACAAAAATATAATATGCCATGATTTTTACATTTTAAATTCATAGTAGCAGGGACAGGGTTTTCGATGAATTAAGTTATTATTGCATGATTACCTTTTCTTCTTTTGTACTAAGTGGAAAGGAGGATCATCCGTAATACTACAAGTAGCTGTAATTTGCAACAACCACTGAAATACATAGTTTTGTCCATCTTCTAAGTAAAAAATTTAAATTCTATATTAGAATTCAGTACTTGCTTCCCTTTCTTTTATTTCAATAGTTAGTCAGTTTCTCAGAGTTATAGTGGGACCGTTTTTAACATTGTGGGTCCACTCTGAGAAAAGTGAGAGAGAGGAAATGAGTTAGTTTACTCTGATTCATTTCGTCTCCTGACTGACTGTTGAAATTAATACCTTAGATAGAATATATATTTGTGCATTTTTTATTTTTTATCATAAAATCCTATCATGACTCGATTACTGCCGAATATATTGTACTTTTCAGAATGGATAGCCGAAGTAAAAATCTCTGTCGGTTCCCAGAGTACCCGGACTAGTCAACTTCTCATGATGCCTGTGGTTTCTTCTGAAGTGCCTTTCGAAGTTCCTCTTGCCTACCAATGGTCTCGGCCCTAATGACACCCAATGTAAGACCATAGTCATATGGTCCCTGACAAGATGGTTTGAAAAAAAAGAGATGCAGGATCGGGGCAAAACACTAAAGTTATATATATGATCGCCATCTACAAGATTTACACGCCTTTACCAAAAGCGTGTCCTCCATGAACTGGGTCATAATGCAAAATATATATCCCCTTGATGATCCTGTATCCTTACCTCAACAAGTACCAATGGCCGGAGAAGAACATCGTCCGAGGGAAACGACATATTGAATCCATCATAAAAGTATTACTAAAGGCGGAGTACGTAAAGTCACCCCTCATATTTGATATTTCAATAAAAAGACCTTTAATGATCTTCTTCCATATCCAACTAAAGGATGGCATCCAGCATTAATGATACCTCTTCATTCTCGCATCTCATACTGGATCATGATGAATCTCCCTGCAGAAAACTATTCCCGAAGTTACACCCTTATGTCCAACCAGTCCCGAAATAAACTGTCTTCCCATCAAATTATTTCCAATGTAAAAATTATTTTCCTTCAAGGAATGTACAGGAACATAGTGTCCTTATATTCCTTCTCCTCAGTCAAATTATCCACCAATTGAATCCCAGTCTGTGCCTTCGTGTCCTCCACATCCTTATTGTATTTGTCATTCCAATGTATCCATTGACTATGAGTCTGCTCTGGATTCCAGCGTTAAGGTTGTACTGCGTACAGGCTTACGCTGGTTGATGGAGCACAAGGCTTCTGTACTATTGATGCAGGAGTTCCACGAAGAGAAAAAATCCGCTGTTCGTCTTTCGTCCCTAACTAAGGCACAGAAAATTATAAAAAAAATTTGTATATATATAATAATTGTAAAAAAAATTCATATTGTAGTTTATATGTAAGAGTCCTGATTGTCCTTCTCTACGCTGTTCTATGCTCTTGGCCGCCTCTTCACTCCCGTCTTTCTCTGAACGACGTGGAAAATTGAGGTGGGGGTTTAGATTTAGCGGGGGAGGATATAAGGGAGATGTTGTTCGTGCATAGTTGTGCCATTGACGACTGAAGTAACCCATAGTAACGGTTTTGTAAGTTTAAGGTTTCTCATTGATCCAGTCTGGACACTACGCTCCAGCCTGGACGATGAGTGTATTATATTCTATATTATTGCTTTAGTTATTGCCAAAACTTAGAGAATTATAGATGTTATAATTGTCTCTCTTTTTTGTTTTTAGTTGTTGATATAATTATGCTGATATCTTGTTGATAATATTATAAACTAAACCATTTGTAAAAAGTTTAAAGAGTACATAGTGTATTGTACTGTACAAAAACAACTCATAACATACTAGAAGTACTGGAAGTTAGATTGTCCAGATTTTCCAGGTTAGTGAGTTATGAAAAATTACCGTAATATATTTAATCAATTATTGTATAAAATTTATTAATGTTATGTGCTGGTAAAGCAGTAATAACCTAAACGTTATTGTTGCAGTTTACTATCAAAAAGAACCAGAAACTATTGTCCCACATTGAACAAACCCCTTTTGGAAAGAAATCAAAAGGGTGAGTTCAATAAAGTAATAAGGACAATAATAATATTATATGTAAAATATCATTGTTTATAAATGAAAGATAAAGGTGTGACTCCAGTGAGTAATCTCCACGTTATTAATTATATTTTGACAGGGTTCAATTTCTGGCTGTTTTCAGTTCCTGAATTTACAATTTCAGTTCCTGGTTTCAATTTTAGGACAAATTTCAATCTTTGATTTTAATCTCTGGTTTCAAGTTTCAGTTGGGTTCATTTCCTGTTTTGAATTCAGCTCTTTTTGTTTATCCCCAAAATCTTCAGTTAAGTATAGTTATATTCTGTCTCTAATTGAGTCAGAATTTCATATTATCCTCGCCTTACTTTTCATTGCACGAATTGAATATTTGGATTATCGTTTGGTTATCCACTCTTTGAATCTGGATCCTGAACTTATGTCACATAATCATAATACCATTGGATTTTAAAGTATAATTCCAAATGTATTCATCTAATTAAAAATATTTCATTATATATCCAAATTCATATAACTTTTATACTAAGTTTTTGTTGGGAGTGGATTCGTGTATCTCTTATATATTCACACCTCCTGCACATGTATAAATTTTGAAAAATTTAAGTAACCTTTCCCTTTTTATAGTGTGTCAATATCCTAGATTTTGATTTTCTATTGACCTATGATATATATTATTGTCTTTTACTAACAAAAGCATTCCATTGATAGATAGATCCGGAAACGATCTAGTTAAGTAAACCCTTCCTTTGGGGTAAGACCTGTAAATTATATCACAATTTGCGTATTTTAATTAAAGAAACAACACAATCCTCCTTGAATAGTCACACAAGTAAGCAGGCCAAC
>JABUQX010041446.1:32500-35845 GCA_015478945.1 Trachelipus rathkii | reverse complement strand
TATATATTATTATATTATATATTTATATATAAATTATATATATATATATAATGATATAGATATATATATATATATATTTATAATATATATATATATATATTATTATATATATAATATATAATAATATATATATATATATATATATTATATATTATTTAATATAACATAAAATATTTATATTATTATACATAATAATAATATAATATATAACATATATAATAACATATAAGATAATAGATATATATATATATATATATATTTAAATATACATATATATATATATTAATATATATATTTAATATATTATAATATATATATAGATGATATTATATATGAGATATATATATATATAATTGCTTTTTTAAAGTAAAACCCATTAATTCATGGTCCTAAATTAGCAAGTGGAGGTGTTGTTTACAGAGAAATTAACTTCGTAGTATGTAGTAAATCTTCGCATAATAAATTTAAAAACATTTGCTAATTTCAGATTAAATTAAAATTTAATTAAAAGATTTAACTTTAACATCAAAACTGGTATTGTCCTTAACCCCTAGAAACAAACTTGAACTGGGGTAATATTTACCCCACACCTCTATTTGACTCTGTCTCTATATGATATTTTTGAGCTACACCTTTGTGGTTCTCAGTACCTTCAAATGAATGTCTGGCCTAATAGTAGAAGGTATCTCGGTGTTCCTAGCCCAATTAGTTTTTAAGTTATTTTTGTGCAAAGTCATTTTTACCCCAGTTCAGTGATAGTGTAGGTCTGATTTTACAAAAAAATCCCAGTTCAGTGATAGTGTGAGGTGATATTTTGGATCCTCCTGAAAATTTTAAATGTTGTTGTAGTTGGTTTTTAACGTTTTTTTACAGTTTATATATAATATATTATTAATATTTATATTATATATATATATTATAATATAATAATATATAGTATATATTTATATATATATATATATAATATATTATAAGTAATATATATAATATATATATATATAGTATATTTCTTATTTTACAGGCTTTTGAATGAGAGAGAGAATTATAATAAAAATAAAATTAAAAATAACCAATAATAATAAATAAAAGTAATAATAAAATAAATAATAATAATAATAGATATAATAATGAATATAATAATAATAATTAATAATAAATTAATAATAATTAATAATAAATAATAATAATAAATAATATAATAATAATAATAATATTTTTAAAAATCAAAACAATGGCCAGAAAAAGGCTTTCAGACTCCATTCTTCAAAAACAACTCGATGTTACTGGTGCAGAGACAGAGACAGAAACCTTATTTGCCTCTGGTGAATCAGGAAGCGAAGATGAGGACGAAATAGAATTTGAAGGCTTTTATGATAGCGATGACGAAAAAGAATATTTTCCTGATGCAGAAGAAGATTCTAGTGATGACGAATATGCCACTCCCCCAAAAAGAACTCGTGGAAATAAAAAAAAATGTGTGAGAAATGTAACTATGGAGTCAGTGGTAGACCGTTTCCCTAACATTCAATTTAGTGATGATGATGAGGATGATGATATGATACATACTGATCCACCTAAAAAGAGGACTAAATTTCGCACATCAACCCCTCGAAAACATACTTTTCATGCTACTGCTGGTTCTGCTGCTTCTACTTCTTCGGACCCTGCTGCTGGTTCTGCTGCTATTTCTTCGGACCCTGCTGCTGGTTGTGTTGCTTCTACTTCTTCAGACCCTGCTGCTGGTTCTGCAGTTGGTAGTCGAGGTCCATCTCAGTCCAAACCTACTCGGGGTTCTGTTGTCTACTTCGAAGATATAAGCATAACAGCAAAGGATGACTTCAAGTGGCATTGTCGGCCATGTAATCCCCCAGCATCTCGAACGCCATCACATAATATTATTCGTTTTACTGAAGGGCCAACACCGCAAGCACAAACTGCAGACACGCCAGAAAAGTGTTTCAACTTGATTTTTGATGATAAAATAATAAAGGAGATCGTAGAGTGGACAAATAAAAAAATTGAAATAATGGCCAAAGGTTATAAACGCCAAACACTGTCTGTTACAACAACCGAACCAGCTGAGGTCAGAGCATTATTAGGGATATTGCTTTTCACTGCTTGTCAGAGGGACAACCATCTGTCCACCCGAGAAATGTTTAATCCCAAAACTGGGAATCAAGTGTACCGTTCGGCAATGTCAGAAGATCGCTTCAGCTTCTTAATTTCTTGCTTACGGTTTGATGACCCCGCTACAAGAGATGATAGGAAGAAAACAGACCCATTTGCAGCAATAAGAACAGTTTGGGATATTTTCATAGACAACTGTGAAAAAATGTACACTCCCAGCGAAAATCTAACAATTGACGAGCAACTTCTAGCATTCAGAGGGAAATGTCCCTTTCGAATGTATATCCCCAATAAACCAGCCAAATATGGGATAAAGCTGGTATTTTGTAATGACAACAAAAGCAAATATTTGTTAAGGGCTCTGCCATATTTGGGAAAGAAAGGGACAAAACCTGAAAATCCCAAAATTGGACTTGGACATCATTTTACAAATATCTAACAACCCCTTACCATCATTCAAATAGAAATGTTACAACCGACAATTGGTTCACGTCCGTGAATCTAGTAGAAGATCTCTTAACCAATTGTGGAATGACCCTTGTAGGAACACTAAGATCAAATAAAAGAGAGGTACCTGCTATTATGAAAGACAAAAAAGAACGTGAATATGGATCAAGTGCCTTCCTATTTAGGAAAGAGATGACAATGGTTTCTTACGTTCCATCATCATCAAAAACAAAAAAGAAGTTGGTCCTGCTACTATCCTCAATGCATTCTCAGCCGAAAATTACTCCGCAAACAGGAAAGCCAGTAATAGTAGAATACTATAACTCTACCAAGGGTGGCGTCGACACCTTTGACCAAATGTGTTCAACATACTCTTGCTCCAGAAAAACAAAAAGATGGCCCATCTGCATCTTTTACGGAATGATCAATGCGTGTTCAATTAATTCATGGGTAATTTACAAAGAAAACATGCAAAGAAACCACAAAAAACGAATGATGAGACGATCATACATGACTGAACTTGCAATACAACTCATCTCCCCATGGGCTAAACATAGGGCCACAATTCCATCTCTCTCGCGAGCAGTACGAAACATAATTATTGACCTATACGACATTGAGGAAACAAACGTTGAGCAGGCCGACATTCCTGTTTTACCCAGAACTTACCCTATGAAGAGGTGCAGCACCTGCACCAGGGCTGAAGATAAAAAGACAAAGTACAGATGCTGTCTCTGTCAAAAGCCAGTGTGCACCAACCATTTCCACCCA
>JABUQX010041446.1:25000-27500 GCA_015478945.1 Trachelipus rathkii | reverse complement strand
ATATAATATATATATATATATTATATAATATATATATATATATATAATATATATATTATCTTATATATAATATTAATATATATATATATATATAAGAATAAATATAATATAAATATATATTTATATATATATATATAGAATAAATATATATATATATAATATATATATATATAAATATATTATATAGTATAATATATAATTTATAAATATATATAAATAAGTATATATATATTATATATATATATATAATTATATATATATATATACTATAATATAATATATAAGAAAATATAATATATATTATATATATAATATATATATTATAATATTAGATATATATATATTATATATATATAATATAATATATATATATAATATATATATATGTAGATATATATTATATATATATATAGATGTAATAATATATATATATATATAATAATATATTATATAGAATATAAATATATATTATATATATATAATATATATAGATATATATATATTATATATATATATATTATATATATATGATATATATATATATATATATATATATATTTATATATATATAATTAATATATAATATATTATATATATAGATATATATATTATATTATATATATATAATATATATATATATATATAATATATTTATATATATATAATGCCAAATGAATTAAATTTTAAATAATTGTTAAAAAATGTTGTGCTTAAAAAAGATCAATAGCAACAACTACAAAATCAACTACGTCATCATCAACAACAAAAACAACAACAACAACAACAACCCCTGTGGGACCTCGTCCCTTTAGTCAAAATCACACGCATTAAATTTGCTAAACAATATGAACGTGCAGGCCTTGGTGTAATTGGCCTGATAAATCTAACATTCAGGTGCAACCTTCCTCTTGTCTCTTTTCTAGGTTTTCTCCTGCTCTAACGGAAAACTAAATGAGCGACCTGATTGTTGCGACATAATCAGTTCGTAACTTACTATCAATGTCAGTTTTCAGCTCAGATACTCTCTTCTACTTAGATACCTGTGCCTCGGCCTCGAGTCTACCTTCTTCAATGGTAACTAACTTGTCCCTATTTTTCATTAACATCTATTGTTAAGGAGCCAATCTCTCGCATATCATGTCATGGTGAATAGCTACATATATAACAATTAAGAAGTTTTGTCGAGAATTTTATTGGGCTTTCATAGTAGCAGATATCGCAAACCAAGTGTTGGGTATGGATTTTCTACACTATTTTAACTTAGCTATCGATTATGGGAAGAAAATTCTACGATACACAATACTTTTATTCTAGCACCTCTTCATATCTTTCCGCCCCTCTTCATATCTTTCCGAAGACGTTCCCTCATTAGAAATCAAAGCTACCATTGAATACTCAAATATCTCCAGTTTGCTTCAGAAATTTCCCCTTGTTAACTTCACCTTCTGACTTGACCATTGCTGCGGAATCGGTAAATTTTTTTCCGGCTTCAACTCCGGCTCCATAATTTTAAAATTAGCCTGCGCGGATCCGGCTCCATCATTTTAAAACTAACCTGCTACGACTCCAGCTCCGGCTCCTGCATTTTAATTAAAATTAACCGCCTCAAGCTCCTGTATTTTTAAATTGTTCGGCTTACTTGCATTCCTAGCCGTGGAGAAGCTAGGAGCACAATATCGTCTGCAAAGGCCAGAGATGACACCGACTGGCCCCCCAAAGGTACACCCACATCAGGGGATGCATGCAACAAGATGTAGTCCAGAATGATATTAAACAAAACCGGTGAAAGAGGATCCCCTTGCAGTACGCCTCTGCCCTGCTTCACCCAGTTGGTCCCCGACCGAACATGGGTTTCCTGGTAGACCGATCTTAGGTATGCAACTAACGAGGGAGCCAAACCTAGCCCCCTCCCAATAGCGAAATTAGCCCGTAGTGCGAAACCAAATCAAAGGCGCGCTTGAAGTCGATGAAAGAAATAGCGATGGCAGCTTTCGTAACTGATGAGGAAAGTGTGGATGAGGAGAGTGTAGTGGGAAAATTTCGAAAGTCTGCATAACATTGGCAGTAAGGGAGAAGTGATAGTGAATATGTGTGAGTTTTATGGTCAAAGAATGAATAGGTATTTTGGGATGAGGTCATTAGTAAGGAAGAGGTAATGGATTGGGTAGAGTGAGAAAGTTGAAGAATAGTAAATCTGCAGGTATAGATGAAATTACTGGTGAATTGATCAAGAATGGAGGCGAGATGGTGATTGAGTGGATTTGGAAGTTTTGTATCAAAGCGTTTATAGAGGGTATAATTCCGAGGGATTGGAGGAGAGCAGTAATATTACCCTTATGCAAGGGTAAATACGATAAGGGTAACTGTATGTAATATAGGGGAATTAGTTTATTGGGTGTTGTAAGGAAGATATATGCTGGCATTTTGGTCGGAAGAGAGTGCCGAGTGATTGAGGGACTGATTGATGAAGAACAAGGTGCAGCGTTTAGAAGTGGTAAAA
>JABUQX010041446.1:15000-20000 GCA_015478945.1 Trachelipus rathkii | reverse complement strand
CCCCATCACTTCCGCTGAAGATGATTAGACTTTATAACCTTTCAACTCTTCTCATTTGAATTTGATCTGTATTTGCTTCTAGAGACGAGATATCTTTCGTCTTCAGCTTTTAGTTTCTATATTTGCTGACCTGTATAGAGTTTTTGACTTGGAATTGGTTCAATTTTGGGAAATATAATTCTTTAAAAGACCCCAATACATAAATTCTCCCACTCAAATAAACCTATAAACTTTCTGGTATTACGCCTTTTTTAACAATATAAACATTCTTGGTTTTATCATAAACAAAAATATATCCTAGAAACCTAATATCATAGTGGTTAATAGAGTGGCTTCCAGAAAACCGGAAAATTATCAGGTTTGTTATGTTTGTAGTTGCTCCAACATTACATGGGTCTCATATTATTATTTTATTACTGTTACCACATCTTGGAAGGAGAGCTTGGAGTTCTACTTCCACCATTCATTTGGACAGGATCAAGTCCAAAATTAATAGACGTACACTCTTCTTTACCTATCAACTCTCTTGACTTATAATCTTTGCGACACGACTTTGGAGCTGTGTCTTTTATATACGTCTACTAAAGCCTGGCAGGCCTTATGTTTTTTCTACCAGCGCAATACGCACGCCATTTGATACAACCTTGGTAGCACCAATGGGGGCACGTGTCTTCACTAAATGAGCTTCAGTGTGGAGGTTTCAAATTCAGGTTTTGTTAGTTAGCTGCGGTTGCTTCCCTTTTTCTTAGCCTCTTCTGTTCTGTTCTGTCTTCTTCCGTATTTCCAGTTGAATTTAATTTTTTATTCGAATACTTTAAAGATTGCGTCGATGATGTTATCAGAGATTTGCCCTTAACCTTTCGTTACAGTTGTTTTATATACCTTATATGAACAGAGCTCAGCCTGATTATGTTGGCATCACCACAAAAATGTCTTAAAAGAGACAAAGTAGAGCTCAAGCTCTATAGTACAAGTTTCAGTGTGGAGGTTTTCTAAATTCAGGTTTGTTAGTTAGCTGCGGTGCTCCGTTTTTTCTAGCCTCTTCTGTTCTGTTCTGTCTTCTTCCGTATTTCCAGTTGAATTTTAATTTTTTTGTATTCGATACTTTAAAGATTGCGTCATGATGTATCAGAGATTGCCTTACCTTTGTAAAGTTTACAGTTGTTTTTATATACCTTATGTGAACAGAGCTCAGCTGATTAGTGTTGGCATCACACAAAACCAATGTCTAAAGATGACAAAGTAAGAGGCCTTCAAGCTCTATAGTAAGTTTTCAGAACCACAAAAAAGATTTCATCAGAACATGTGTTTCCTCAGTGTGAAATTTTAAAGATCAGAAGAACCCTTTAATCTTTGCTACTCAAAACTGAGTTAGAGGGAGGAGGAGAACGATAGTAGTAAGGAGGGCACAACTACCGCTAAAAACTGAAAACCGGAAGTGGCAACCGGAAGTTGCAAATGTTGCAAGCAACATTTTGATATATTTGGTTTTTCAAGCTTGATGTGTCAAGGTTTGGGGGTTTTTAAGGTCGGTGACACCGGAATGCAAGGTCTGTCAAACCGCCTTCAGACGGTTTTGAGCCTGATCAAAGGTTTTACCCCCCAAAAAGGGGGCTTAGCCCTCCAAAGGTTTTTTTTTGTTCCTAGAAGGTTTTAAATAATCGATAGATCATTTTTGATGGTTTCAATCGATTTATCGATGTTTTTACCCCTATATCGATGTTTAAATGGTTTTTCTACGTGCTCTGGTTGACTGAAAAATATAATCGAAAGAAAATTATTAATGACATTTCATTCGATATATCGCTGTAGTAACAGATACAATTGAGGGGTCTGGAAATCCTGGAATCCTGGAACTCCTGGAAAGAAATTTTTCCCCCAGGAAAAACCCTCCCCCCCTGGAAACTGGAAATGATAATTGGACTCCTGAAAACTGAAAATGTTTTCTTAGAAACTGGAAAAAAAATTAAAATAAAAAAAAATAGACAAATAAATAAATGTAAATGTTTAATTAACGATTATTATTTTTTAGCCGTGCATGTCCCCGCGCCGTATGCGTCATCACTCTGCCTCGCACCGTCTGCTCCGCACCGCACCGCACCGCCCGCTACGTCCAACGTGTGATGGGTTGAGTTTTTCAAAATCTGGAAATTTTCTTAGAAGGTTGAAATTTGCATAATGTATAGAAGTAGAAATGTACGGAGTGCATAAGAGAAAAATGGAGGAAGAAGGAGGAAGGGGAACGAGGAATAAGAATGAATGGTGTTTAGAACCCGCCGGAGGTGGGTCCCTAACTGAAATAAAAGACGAAGAAGAAATGCACGGAGTGCATAAGAGAAGATGGAGGAAGGAAGAAGGAGGAAGGAGGAAGGATGGAGAAAGGAGAATGAGAAGAGACAAAAGTTGGTACCGGTCCGGTGCAGGAGCCGGTAGGTACTGAGTAACATTCGTTAGCCTCAGACTGACAATTTCTATTTTCAAAATCTCGTTTTCTTTTTATAACGTCAACTAAAATATTGCTTGCTATTTATTTTATAAGTTTCATTCTTATGTTTTTTATTTTTGTTTCCATTTAACAATATAATGAACTCTTACATATTTTGTTTTGTCCTTTAATTTTATCCCATTAAGTTTATAACTTAAAATTGCATTTTACATACCCTAAGCAATAAATCAGTAAATCAGTAAAAGCAGTAAATCAGTAAATCAGTAAATCAGTAAATCAGTTAATCAAACTGCCCTCCTACCATTCCATGATCTATTAATCTATTGATCTATTGATCTATTGATTCAAGTCATATTTTTTGTAATATATACATATTTACTTTTAATTTATTTTTTGTTCTTGTTTTTCTTTTTCTAATGTTTAAACAGAAAACAAAACAAAAAAAATAACTTTTTCGTTATGTTATACAAAATTGAACTTGAATCAATAGATCAATAGATCAATAGATTAATAGATCATGGAAGGGTAGGAGGGCAGTTTGATTAACTGATTTACTGATTTACTGATTTACTGATTACTGCTTTACTGATTTACTGATTTACTGCTTTAGGGTATGTAAAAATGCAAATTTTTTACGTTATAAACATAAAAAGAATAAATTGTTTAAAGAAAACAAAACAAAATAAATAAAAGTAATTAAAAAATTTAAATTGGAAACAAAAATTAAAAAACATAAGAATGAAACTTATAAAATAAAATAGCAAGCAATATATTTTAGTTGACGATTATAAAAAGAAAACGAGATTTTGAAAATAGAATGTCAGTCTGAGCTAAACGAATGTTTACTTTCAAGTACGTACGTCCTGCACCGGTACCGGTACCAACTTTGTCTCCTTCTCATTCTCCTTTCTCCATCCTTCCTCCTTCCTCCTTCTTCCTTCCTCCATCTTCTCTTATGCACTCCGTGCATTTCTTCTTCGTCTTTTATTTCAGTTAGGGACCCACCTCCGGCGGGTTCTAAACACCATTCATTCTTATTCCTCGTTCCTCCTTCCTCCTTCTTCCTCCATTTTCTCTTATGCACTCCGTACATTTCTACTTCTATACATTATGCAAATTTCAACCTTCTAAGAAAATTTCCAGATTTTGAAACTCAACCCATCACACGTTGGACGTAGCGGTGCGGTGCGGTGCGGTGCGGAGCAGTACGGTGCGAGGCAGAGTGATGACGCATACGGCGCGGGGACATGCACGGCTAAAAATAATAATCGTTAATTAAACATTTACTATTTATTTATTTCTATTTTTTTTTATTTTAATTTTTTTTCCAGTTTCTAAGAAACCATTTTCCAGTTTCCAGGAGTCCAATTAGTCATTTCCAGTTTCCAGGTTCCTGGAATCTTTCCAGGATTCCAGGATTTCCAGGATTTCCAGACATCTCAATATTACTCTTTAACTACAGCGATATATCGAATGAATGTCATTAATAATTTTCTTTCGATTATATTTTTCAGTCAACCAGAGCACGTAGAAAAACCATTTAAACATCGTATAGGAGGTAAAAAAATCGATAAAGCATCGATACTAGAAAACTATCAAAAATCGATCTATCGATTATTTAAAACCTTCTAGGAACAAAAAAAAACCTTTGGAGGGCTAAGCCCCCTTTTTGGGGGGTAAAACCTTTGAGTTCAGGCTCAAAACCTCTGAAGTCGGTCTTACAGACCTTGCATTCGGTTTCACCGACCTTAAAAACCCCAACCTTGACACATCAAGCTTGAAAAACCAAATATATCAAAATGTTGCTTGCAACATTTGCAACTTCCGGTTGCCACTTCCGGTTTTCAGTTTTTAGCGGTAGTTTGTTGCCCTCCTTACTAACTATCGTTCTCCTCTCCCTCTACTCAGTTTTGAGTAGCAAAGATTAAAGGGTTCTTCTGATCTTTAAATTTCAGCACTGAGGAACAATGTTCCCTGATGAAATCTTTTTTGTGGTTCTGAAAACTTGTACTATAGAGCTTGAGCTCTACTTTGTCTCTTTTAAGACATTTTTGTGGTGATGCCAACATAATCAGGCTGAGCTCTGTTCATATAAGGTATATAAAACAACTGTAACGAAAGGTTAAGGCAAATCTCTGATAACATCATCGACGCAATCTTTAAAGTATCGAATACAAAAAATTAAATTCAACTGGAAATACGGAAGAAGACAGAACAGAACAGAAGAGGCTAGAAAAAACGGAGCACCGCTAAGCTACAACAATACCTGAATTTAAAAACTCACACTGGAAAACTTGTACTATAGAGCTTGAGCTCTACTTTGTCTCTTTTAAGACATTTTTGTGGTGATGCCAACATAATCAGGCTGAGCTCTGTTCATATAAGGTATATAATAAAACAACTGTAACGAAAAGTTAGGCCTAAATCCTCTGATACTCATCGACGCAATCTTTAAAGTATCGAATATAAAAAATTAAATTCAACTGGAAATACGGAAGAAGACAGAACAGAACAGAAGAGGCTAGAAAAAACGGAGCACCGCAGCTAACTAACA
>JABUQX010041446.1:7500-10000 GCA_015478945.1 Trachelipus rathkii | reverse complement strand
AGTCCCTTTATATCCTCCAAAAGGATTTAATTGCACCAGCCACCTTTCTAATATTCACAACTTTCTTACTACACTCTGCCTCACCCGTTCCCTTTTCACCCAACATATTTCCTAAATATTTAAACTCAGACACTTGTTCCAGTTGCTCACCATCCAACATAACTACATACCGAGGACTATCCTCACTCACAACCATAGCCTCACTCCTACCTACGTTTACTTTCAAACCCTCCTTTTACACACCTTTCCAGATCCCTCTTCCAATCCTCTCAAACTCTCTTCAGATTCGCCACACAAAACTAAGTCATCCGCATATACTAGGTACGGCATTCTCCATTCATTTCCATTCTCCATCATTAATCTGTTTCTTTTATAACCCCGTCCATTTACAAATTGAATAACCAAGGAGAACACATCCTTCCCTCACTCCGCTATTAATTATTAAACCAATTCCTTTCAGCACTATTTAATCCTACACAAGCTTCGCTGTCGTCATGCATACATTTGATTCCATTCAGAAGCCTACCAATAACACCATATATCATTAACAACTGCCATAGAGCTTCCCTATTAATCATATCATACGCATGTTGAAAGTCCATAAAACTTAAATACAATTTATTCTTTTTCTCTCTCATTTTCTCAATCATTTGTTCATGTAAAGATTTTGAACCACACATTTTTCCACTTTTCTAAACGCTGCAACCCTTGTTCTTCTCAAATCAGTAAGCCTCATCACTCGCACTCTCTTCCGACCACAAATGCCAGCATATATCTTCCTTACAACACCCAATAAACTAATTCCCCTATATTACATACAGTTACCCTTATCGTATTTACCCTTGCATAAGGGTAATATTACTGCTCTCCTCCAATCCCTCGGAATTATACCCTCTATAAACGCTTTGATACAAAACTTCCAAATCCACTCAATCACCATCTCGCCTCCATTCTTGATCAATTCACCAGTAATTTCATCTATACCTGCAGATTTACTATTCTTCAACTTTCCACTCTACCAATCCATTACCTCTTCCTTACTAATGACCTCATCCCAAAATACCTATTCATTCTTTGACCATAAAACTCACACATATTCACTATCACTTCTCCCTTACTGCCAATGTTATGCAGACTTTCGAAATTTTCCCACTACACTCTCCTCATCCACACTTTCCTCATCAGTTACGAAAGCGCCATCGCTATTCTTTATCTTCAAGCGAGCCTTTGATTTGGTTTCGCACTACGGGCTAATTTCGCTATTGGGAGGGGGCTAGGTTTGGCTCCCTCGTTAGTTGCATACCTAAGATCGGTCTACCAGGAAACCCATGTTCGGTCGGGGACCAACTGGGTGAAGCAGGGCAGAGGCGTACTGCAAGGGGATCCTCTTTCACCGGTTTTGTTTAATATCATTCTGGACTACATCTTGTTGCATGCATCCCCTGATGTGGGTGTACCTTTGGGGGGCCAGTCGGTGTCATCTCTGGCCTTTGCAGACGATATTGTGCTCCTAGCTTCTCCACGGCTAGGAATGCAAGTAAGCCGAACAATTTAAAAATACAGGAGCTTGAGGCGGTTAATTTTAATTAAAATGCAGGAGCCGGAGCTGGAGTCGTAGCAGGTTAGTTTTAAAATGATGGAGCCGGATCCGCAGCAGGCTATATTTTTAAAATTATGGAGCCGGAGTTGAAGCGAAAAATTTACCGATTCGCAGCATGGTCAAGTCAGAAGGGTGAGTTAACAAGGGGAAATTCTGAGCAAACTGGAAGATATTGTAAGTACAATTGCAATTGGTAGCCTTGATTTCTAAATGAGGGAACGATCCTTCGGAAAGTTATGAAGAGGGGCGGAAAGATATGAAGGGTGCCTAGAATAAAGTATGTGAATCGTAGAATTTTCTTCCCATACATCGATAGCTAAGTTAAAATAGTGGTAGACAAATCCATACCCAACATTGTTTGCGATATCTGCTACTATGAAAGCCCAATAAAATTCTCGACAAAACTTCTTATTGTTATATATGTAGCTATTCACATGAACATGAATATGCCGAGAGATTGGCTCCTTAACCATAGATGTTAATGAAAAATACGGGACACAGTTAGTTACATTGAAGGAGGTAGACTCGAGCCGAGGCACAGGTACTAAGTTAGAAGAGCGTATCTGAGCTGAAACTGCCATTGATAGTAATATTTACGAACTGATTATGTCGCACAATCCAGGTCGCTCATTTGTTTTCCGTTAGAGCAGGAGAAAACCTAGAAGAGACAAGAGGAAAGGTTGCACCTGAATGTTAGATTTATCAGCCAAATTTACCACCAGGAGGCCTGACGTTCATATGTTTCAGCAAATTTTAATGCGTGTGATTTTGACTAAAGGACGAGGTCCACAGGGTTGTTGTTGTTGTTGTGTTTTTGTTGTTGATGATGACGTAGTTGATTTTGTAGTTGTTTTGCTATTGATTCTTTTTGTATAGCAAGCACAACATTTTTAACAATTA
>JABUQX010041446.1:0-5000 GCA_015478945.1 Trachelipus rathkii | reverse complement strand
AATATATATATATAATATATATATAGCAGATGGACTTTATTCATTGAGTATTATTATTGGAACCTTTCAAATATCTACTGTATATATAAATTTGAAGGTCATAAATTTTTTTTACTGTGTTTAGTGAGGTTGAGGTATTTTTTGTTCCAATTTTTCTGAAAATTATGAATTTGAAGGATTTATTCTAAATTTGTGAGAATGATTATATCGTATTAGCAATGCAGCAACAATATTTTAGTTTGATACTAGATAAAAAGGTTTGTAGAAAGTGTCACAAAGAATGTGAAATTACCAAAGTAGGAGAAAAGTTTAATTTTTATTGTACTAGTAAACATTGTGGCTCGAAGTATACTGTTTCTCCCAAATATTTTTTTTCCAAATATTAGAGTTTATTACACTGATATGCCCTTTTTAATTATGTATTTCTTTTTTACATACATAACGAAAAAGTTTCAAGGGTAAGTAACCTATTTAGATGTCAGTGAACCAACAGTTATAGATTGGGAATTATTTAATTGGTTTTAATGTATATATATATTATATGGCCAGCCTAGAAGAGACTTTTTTTTTATATCTTCAAAACTACAATAGCTACACAGGAAAAGGAAACATTTTTGGAATCCTTGTAAATTTTGGTTAGGAAAATGTCCAACAAACTAAATTAAAAAATTAAAAAAAAATAAAAAATTTTGCCTTTTTTTTTTGGGGGAGCTCGAGCCGGCGGGGGACATAGTATACATATATTATTAGTTGTAAAGGTATTACACGGCAAATTTAGGGGGCTCGAGCCGACGGGGCAACAGGGGGGGACGTTTTCCATAACCCGAAGGGGAGGGGCGGAGGACCCGCGACACCCAAAAATCAAAGAGCGGGGGTTCCGGAGACCCTCCCCGGAGGGGGGGAAAATAAGTCCCACCCCGTAGTTCCCCGGAGGCCGAGAGACCCCGACTCCTGCCATCGGTGCGGTCTACCCTTGGGGTATTCTTTAGTTAAAAAAAAACAACAAAAATTTACTAGAAATATAATTATTTTAGCGAGTAACGTATAAAAAGTCTCTAAATAGGCTTTCTACTCAATTACTATAATTATTAACAATATATATTTTTTTTTTTTTTACATTTTCCGCATAAAAATTGTACCAGCATTCCAGCAATGTATTTCCTTTTCCGCGGTAGCTGTTGTAGTTTTTGAGATATGGTTGTGGCTCTTCTAGAGGCTGACATATATATATATAGTTATAGTATATATATATATTATATATATATATATAGTATATATATATATAACTTATATATATATATATATATTATTAATATATAATATATATATATATATATATATTATATATTATATAAATATATATATATATATATATATATATATAAATATTTGAGTCGGGATAGATATCGGTATCGATATATATTTCGATATATCAAAATCGAAGGTCAGAAAGAAACTTAAGTTTTTACCCTATAAATATATATATTATATATTATATATTATATTTATATATATATATATATATATATATATATATTATATATATATATATAGTATATATATATATATATATATATATATATATATAAAACTTCAAAGTTTTAAATTGCATTTTGTGATGTGAAAGTCGCAAGACAGTGAACTTGTATGAAGTGATTAAAGTCACTCAGAGAGACAAAATTCATAACTTTGTCAGTTCAAAATTTTGTGACTCCAACTTTACTATCTTGAAAGTTATCGACTCTGACTCCTACTCGAACTCCGACTCCGACCTCTTGAAAATTACTGACTCCGACTCCACCCTTTTCAAAATTACCGACTCCGACTCCACCTCCGACTCCACTCTCTTCAAAACTACCGACTAGGGGTGCCGCAAGAGGACCGATATATATCGATATTGATATTTGTTTTCGATAGTCTCGAAAAAATATCGATGATATTTTTTCAGCCGATATATCGATATATCGATATTTTATTTTCAGTATCGAATTAACGATATTTTTTTTTTACTTCTAGAAATTTTAAGCAGTTTTCTTTTTTCTTAAAATAACATTTAAGCAAAATGTGTGTACTTTTCATGCGCGTTTGGATGATGGAGACATTTTCTGACTTAGGAAGCGGAGGGAAGGAGGTCAGATGATCATACAAGGGAAGAAGTAAAGGCCTAGAGCGGAAGAACAATTTTCATAAAATATACCTATTGCGTATTTTACTTTTCAAATTAGATATTTATAAAAAGTAATGAAGGTATACTATATAATTAACCCTAGAACACTGAACCTTATTTGTTGTACTGTAACACTGAACCGGGGTAAGCGTTACCCCAATTTCAAAAATTAATTAAAAATACCTAATTTTAAATTTTATTAAATGTTATTAAAAAACCTTGTTTTATATTCTATTTTATTAAACCTAGGTATAAAATAAGAATTTTTTTGAAAAAATTCAAATTAAAAATCCTTTTGGAAAAAATGGTGTAAAAAAAAAAAAAAAAATTAAAATTTATTTATTTTTTTTTTTTTTTATATAAAATTTTTTTTATAAAAAGTATTGAAGATAGAAATACTCAAGTGGAGATGTAGGAACGTCCATTCAGTTTCATTTTGAACTCGATGAACAAAAAAAAACCTGTACAGGGGGGGATGAAAAATGGTCAAAATTTTGTGACTCAAAAAATTTTTTTTTTTTTTTTTTTTTTTTTTTTTTGCAATTTTATATATATATATATATATATATATATATACTATATATATATATATATATAGTTATATATAATATATATAGTATATATTATATATATATATATATATATATTATATATATATAATATAATATATATATATATATATACTTGGCAAATAGTAAATAATGGAGGCCCTCCATTCTTTTCTTTTGTCTTCAAAGGCTGAATTATACCTGTAAAGGTTGGGAGAGAAAAAGGGTAAGATCTTTGAGACTCAAAAAAATATGAGATTTTTTTTTCGCAAAAGCAAATATTTTTTTCATGGTATGATAATAGGTGATAATTTTATTTATTAACTTATTTATTTATTTATTTATTCATTCATTTATTTATTTACTTAGTTATTTATTTTCTTTATTAGTTATTTATTTTTTTTATTAGATATTTTTTTACTTAGTTATTTATAAATGTTGGCTTACCTGGCAGGTTTATACTTTATGGCAAGTGAGACATACTGGGTGGAAATGGTTGGTGCACACTGGCTTTTGACAGAGACAGCATCTGTACTTTGTCTTTTTATCTTCAGCCCTGGTGCAGGTGCTGCACCTCTTCATAGGGTAAGTTCTGGGTAAAACAGGAATGTCGGCCTGCTCAACGTTTGTTTCCTCAATGTCGTATAGGTCAATAATTATGTTTCGTACTGCTCGCGAGAGAGATGGAATTGTGGCCCTATGTTTAGCCCATGGGGAGATGAGTTGTATTGCAAGTTCAGTCATGTATGATCGTCTCATCATTCGTTTTTTGTGGTTTCTTTGCATGTTTTCTTTGTAAATTACCCATGAATTAATTGAACACGCATTGATCATTCCGTAAAAGATGCAGATGGGCCATCTTTTTGTTTTTCTGGAGCAAGAGTATGTTGAACACATTTGGTCAAAGGTGTCGACGCCACCCTTGGTAGAGTTATAGTATTCTACTATTACTGGCTTTCCTGTTTGCGGAGTAATTTTCGGCTGAGAATGCATTGAGGATAGTAGCAGGACCAACTTCTTTTTTGTTTTTGATGATGATGGAACGTAAGAAACCATTGTCATCTCTTTCCTAAATAGGAAGGCACTTGATCCATATTCACGTTCTTTTTTGTCTTTCATAATAGCAGGTACCTCTCTTTTATTTGATCTTAGTGTTCCTACAAGGGTCATTCCACAATTGGTTAAGAGATCTTCTACTAGATTCACGGACGTGAACCAATTGTCGGTTGTAACATTTCTATTTGAATGATGGTAAGGGGTTGTTAGATATTTTGTAAAATGATGTCCAAGTCCAATTTTGGGATTTTCAGGTTTTGTCCCCTTCTTTCCCAAATATGGCAGAGCCCTTAACAAATATTTGCTTTTGTTGTCATTACAAAATACCAGCTTTATCCCATATTTGGCTGGTTTATTGGGGATATACATTCGAAAGGGACATTTCCCTCTGAATGCTAGAAGTTGCTCGTCAATTGTTAGATTTTCGCTGGGAGTGTACATTTTTTCACAGTTGTCTATGAAAATATCCCAAACTGTTCTTATTGCTGCAAATGGGTCTGTTTTCTTCCTATCATCTCTTGTAGCGGGGTCATCAAACCGTAAGCAAGAAATTAAGAAGCTGAAGCGATCTTCTGACATTGCCGAACGGTACACTTGATTCCCAGTTTTGGGATTAAACATTTCTCGGGTGGACAGATGGTTGTCCCTCTGACAAGCAGTGAAAAGCAATATCCCTAATAATGCTCTGACCTCAGCTGGTTCGGTTGTTGTAACAGACAGTGTTTGGCGTTTATAACCTTTGGCCATTATTTCAATTTTTTTATTTGTCCACTCTACGATCTCCTTTATTATTTTATCATCAAAAATCAAGTTGAAACACTTTTCTGGCGTGTCTGCAGTTTGTGCTTGCGGTGTTGGCCCTTCAGTAAAACGAATAATATTATGTGATGGCGTTCGAGATGCTGGGGGATTACATGGCCGACAATGCCACTTGAAGTCATCCTTTGCTGTTATGCTTATATCTTCGAAGTAGACAACAGAACCCCGAGTAGGTTTGGACTGAGATGGACCTCGACTACCAACTGCAGAACCAGCAGCAGGGTCTGAAGAAGTAGAAGCAACACAACCAGCAGCAGGGTCCGAAGAAATAGCAGCAGAACCAGCAGCAGGGTCCGAAGAAGTAGAAGCAGCAGAACCAGCAGTAGCATGAAAAGTATGTTTTCGAGGGGTTGATGTGCGAAATTTAGTCCTCTTTTTAGGTGGATCAGTATGTATCATATCCTCATCCT
>JABUQX010041445.1:75000-101259 GCA_015478945.1 Trachelipus rathkii | reverse complement strand
ATTTAATTCATTAAAACTCACTCAAGACACCTAAACAAATAATAAATTCCTCTTTTCTGCTTTTTGTAAATTGCATTTTCAAGAAACAGCATTATTTTTTCAAATGCTGAAAAACCGGTAAAAACTCATTTTAGATAACCAATAATTTTAAATGTAAATTAGAAAAATCCGTACTTTTAAGAGTTCTTAAATTCTGTAATTGAAAATTAAAGAAAAACCGTAATTTTAGAAGTTAATTTTCCTTACTCAGTTCACAACGAATGACGTTCTTTGTATAAAACAATATTGAAATTTTCTATTAAAAACGTCAATTTAAGACACCTAAAACAATTAATAAATTCTCTTTCTGCTTACTTTTGAAATTGCATTTCAATGAAACACCATTATTTTATTCAAATGCTGAAATACCGTAAAAAACTCAACTTTAAGAATTAACCAAGAATAATTTCAAATGTTTGAAATTAGAAAAATCGTTACTTTTAAGAGTTCTAAACTTGTAAGTGAAAATTTAAGAAAAGCTAATTTTAGAGTTAATTTTTTATTAAAACAGGTTTTCACAACTAATGAAATATTTGGTATATAAAAACAAATATTGAAATTTCATTAAAAAACGTCAATTTAAGACACCTAAAACTATTAATAAATTCGCTTTTCAGCTTTTTGAAATTGCATTTTCAATTGAAACACATTATTTTTTCAAATGCTTGAAATGACCGTTAAAAATTCAATTTTAAGATTTACCAAATAATTTTAAATGTTTGAATATTTAGAAAAAAAAATCTACCTTTTAGAGTTCTAAATTTTAGTGAAAATTTAGAAAAAACCTAATTTTAGAAGTTAAAATTTTTACTTTAAACAGGTTTTCACAAACAATGAAAATATTTGGGATATAAAAAACAAATATTGAAATTTCATAAAAACACGTCAATTTAAGACACTAAAACAAATTAATAATTTCTTTCTGCTTATTGAAATTGCATTCAATTGCAACACACTTATTTTAACGATCTGCCGGGACATTATCATTGTGAAAAACTCAATTTTTAGATTTACCAAATAATTTCAAATGTTGAAATAGAGGAAAAATCGAATGTAAATTCTAAAATTTGAAATGTGAAAATTTAAGAAACGCGTCATTTTTAGACTTAAATTTTTTTATTAAAACAGATTTCACAAACTTAATTAAATATTTTGTTTATATAAAGCAAGTATTGAAATTTCATTAAAAACGCAATTTAAGACACTTAAAACAAATAATAAATTCTTTTCTTCTTTTTGAATTGCATTTCAATGTAAAAACACATTTTATTTTTTCAAATGCTGAAAAACAAGTAAGTTAAAAACTCTAAATTTTAAGATTAACCAAATAATTTTTAATATGTTGAATTTAGGAAAAATCGTACTTTTAGAGTTCTAAATATTAATGTAAATTTAAAAAAACTATATTTAGAAGTTAAAATTTTTTATTAAACAGGTTTCACAACTAATGAGTTACTTGTTATTAAAAACAAATAATAAATTCATTAAAAAAACTCATTTAAGACACCTAAAACAATTAAATAAAATTCTCTTTCTGCTTTTTGAATTTGCATTTCAATGAAACACATTATGTTTTTTCAATATGTGAAAATACCGGTTAAAACTCAATTTTAAGATTAACCCTCAAATAATTCCAATGTTGAAATTTAGGAAATAACGTACTTTTAAGAGTTCCCTAAATTCTAATGTGACCAATTTAAGAAAAAGCGTAATTTAGAAGTGTACATTCTTATATATAAAGAGCAGGCCGCTTCAAAACTAAATAGATAACATATTTTTTCCGCGGTTTCCGCCGCTCGTACAAATGCGCCCGCAAGGCGACTAATTAGTTTTTCTCTGACAAATAAACCCGTCATTTTTGGATCCACCCCCTAGAAACTACTTCTAATCTAAATTCCACTTTTCAGCTTCGTCTATGGGAAATTGCATTTCCATGAAACACAATTATTCTTTTCAAAATGCCTGTAAACGCTACATACCCATGGCGCTGTATATATTGTTAAGAACACACAACCAGTCTTAAACATTCAAATCTATACGAGCTCATTCAACCCCATAATAATCATTTTTCACAACGATTGCAACACTATAGCAAAAAATCTATCTACCAGTCACTTATTCAGAGCTTCCTAATCCACTTATGTCCGATACATGTTCTATTCTGATAACACATTTAAGAAAAAACCCGTATAATTATTTGAAGTTAACTGTTTTATTTATATTTAATAATATAAAACAGGTTTTCTTAATTACTACATTGTTATTTTTATAATTTATAAAAACAGAATATGAATTTCATGAAAAAAACGTCAATTTAATCGACACCTAATAAATACATATAGTAATATAAAATTTCCTCTTTTTCTGCATCGTTTCTTAAGTATTTGCATTTTCAAATGGAAACACCCCCCTTAGTTTATTTATCCATAATTTAGAATACCCCCAGTTAAACACAACACCTCACAACATACTTATCAACAATGAACAATTAACACACCAATCAATTCAAAATTGTATCGAAAAATTTACCGAGACAAAACTATCGCACACTTATCAAAAGAGTCTAGTCACCTAAAATTTCTACACACATTACACACTTATGGCTAAATCTTACGACAATTTAAACAGGCGACAAAAAGCCCACGCTTTCAGAATTTTAGAAGTTGAAATTTCTTATATTTATAGACGGTGTCAAAAACCCTAATGGACTATTTTCGGTGCAACTTATTATAATCATAGATGTTGAAAATTTCATTAAAAATGCCTCAGCTTCTTGGCTGCCCCTCAACTTTCTCGGATCAATTTCTATCATGACCAATGCTATATAATTTAATAAATTCACTTTTCAGCCTTTTTGAAACTTGAGTTTCGAATGCAAACACCTACTTATAGTATTTCACATGTTGTAAATGGAATAACTCTAACACCTCACAGTTTTTCTATTTTAATGCTTTTACCCTTCACCAAACATTTATTTTGAATGTAGTAATTAGGCAAATAGATATTCGTCACTATGCTTTTACATCAGTTTATGAATTCGTTAATTGTGGCAAACTGATTCATAACGTTATATAGCTGTTCTTGATTCACTATGTAATTCAGGAATATAGTTATATAACATATTCTTTATTTAAAACTCAGGATTTATCACAACTAATGATTAATTTTTGTATATAAAAACAATATTGAGAATTTATCTACAAAATCCATCTCTTCGTATTGCCGATCATAAAACAATTAGAAATCTAGACAATTCCTCTTATTCTTCCTTTTGAGACTTGCCCAGTATCTAACGAAAACACATTAGGTTTTCAAAATTCTGAAGAATACTCTATCCTCACTTTCGTGTTTAAAATATTCAAGTATTAATAATAATGATTTTGTATATATTTAACTAATATAAAAGTAATTATTTCTATACATGTTGAAAATTTTATTGGGAGAATTACTCCTGTACTTTTCTTGAAGAGTTCTAAAATGTATCCCTTATTTTGTTTAATGTATGATTAAGAGGTTTATAACAACAGACCGTTTATAAATTTTTTAAATGAATTTATAATTTTATATAATTATTATCGAACCTGACTTGTAAAGTCGTAAAATCATAGAGAGTTATATGTCACAATCTATAAATATGAGAGGGATAATAAAGATAAAAAACTACAGATATTATATAGTGTTCACTATACAAAAATACATGAAGTTGCAGTAGTATATTTTAATTAAAATTAAAAGTGCGCTACAATTTTTAAACTACCTTAACATTAATTATTGAAAGATATGTCTCTATTTGTTCTGCTTTTGATATTGCATTACAATGAAACTGGAGATCACATTTATGATAATTTCACAATGCCTGATAATAATACACCAGTAAATAAAACACTCAATGTTTAGAGAATTTTCCACCATAATTCCAAATGTTGAAAATTAGGAAAGGAATGTAATTTATAAGCTTTGTGCAAAGTTTTACTTTAGATAGGTTGAGTTTAAAAAAGAGTAATTTTCTAGAGATAAAATGTTTTTTATTAAAACAGGTTTTCACTTCTAAAAGTGAAAGACGGGACGTGGTCATTTGTTTGATTCGAGATTAATTTTAATAGATTGGAATAGTTACCTCTAAAAACAAATTTATTAGATAGTCTGAACTATAATGGCGAGTGAAAATTCAGAATTAAAGCGTACAAAATTCATGTCAAATTTGTTCATAAATAAAACTCGTGTATTTCCGGAGATATTTTGAATCCAAGATAATTGAAATAATAAATGTAATACTCAAACATGATTTGGATGTAAATTCTAAGGGCATGCTAGTTCGTAAGTTTTAGATGAAATTCTAGAAAACGTGAACCACCTGGGTTTAATGTGACAGCTGCGAGCGAAAAAAGGCGGTAATTTTAGATTTGAAAATTTTTTTACTACGCGTTAATCACAACTAACTTAAAATATTGTATTAAAAAGCGAAAATAATTGTATAAATTTGCCATTAAGCCATAACCGGTTCCAATTTAACGACCCACCTGACAAAAGACTCAACATGATATTCAGCTTTTCTGGCGTTTTTTGAGGCAAGTACGCATTTCAATGAAAGCTATACTGTCTGTGTGAAAAAAATAGTCTGCAGACAACAACTTTTTAAAAAATTCAATATCGAGCCCTAAAGGATTAAGCCGACTCTAATAATGTGCTAGGAAGACAAATCGTACTCTTAAGAGTTCTGAATTTTTGTAATGTGAATAATTAAGAAAAGCGTAATATTAAAGTAAAATCTTTATCTTAAACAGTTTTCTCAACTAATCGAAGGTAGTTTCTGGGGTAGTATATAAAAACAACCGTACTTCGAAATTTCATTTAAACCAAACGTCATTACGACGGACACAGATAACTATTAATATAATTCACTTTTCTGCCTTAAATTCATTTTCGAGATGAGACCAGCTGTATGTGTTTCTCTAAGAATGCTGATAATACCCGCTTTATAAAGCTCATTTTAACTGAACCAAATAATTTCCATATGTTGAAAGTTTAGAAAGAATGCGTACCTTTAAGACGTATTACAATTTTGTAATTGAGTCGAACAATTTAAGCTAACTCGCGTGAATTTTAGATATAAGGTATAAATTTTTTTTATTAAAAATCAGAACTTTCACTAATCATAATGTAAATATTTGGTAAGTAAAAACCACGATATTGAGATGTATCCGATAAAAAACGTCAAATGTAAAGACACTAAACACATAATCAATAATTCCTCTTTTTCGTGAGCTTCTCAAAGCATTTTCAATCTAAACACACATAGTATTATTTATGTGTCAATGCTGAAAAATACCGCTTTAAAAACCAATAATTTATTTAAATTTAGCCAAAGCAATTTCTATCATGTTTATTGACAATTTAGCAAACAATACATTAACAATTGAAGAGCTTTCCTGAAATTATCTTACGCATATGAATTTGAAAAGTTAAGTGACACCGTAATTTAGAAGAAATTTTTTTAATAGCAAATTATTTTAAAAAATGATTTTGTTATGAAATATTATTTATTGGTTTATAAGATATATAAAAATAACAAAATAATTGAAATATTCCTGAGACTCCACAATTTAAGACTACGCTTAAAATCTTTTCAAATAAATTTGCCAATTTTCTGTAGGAAAAAATACTATAATATATGAAACACATTTTCTATGTTTCGAAATGTCTCGAAAATAAACCCGTTTGTTTCTTTCCTCATCTGAAAGCGAAATCTCCTGAGAATAATTTCAAATTTGATAATTTCGGAAAAATACTACTTAAAGAGTTCTAAATATAGGATAATGTGAACTTAAGAAAAAGCCGTGAATTCTGTAAGCAAGTTAAAATTTTTAATATTAATTAAAGAACAGGTTCTTTCACAAACTAATAATATCTCTTGAAATACTATTAAAAGACATAATAATCTGACATAATGTCAAATTAAAATATACGTCTATTTATAAAACACCCTAAAACTATTAATAAATTCCTCCAACTTTCTGCCTTTTATGGATAATTGCCATTTCATATGAAACACTGTTATTTATTTTCAATCGAGCTCGCACCTGAGTGTTAATAAAGGAAGAGAAAGGTAAACAAATTCTCTGAAAATAGTTATTTCGTAATAAATTTTCGGACTCTTCTATAGGTTCATAAATTCTTATTAGGTCTAATTGTATGAAAATATTATATACAGAACAACAGCCCGGGATCAGTAATTTTAGAACGTTAAAATTTTCTTTTATTATTACATGTGCATAACGATTTTATTTTTACTGGTATGAGGAATACAAAATCATTTAAATTTCACACTAAACAACATCAAATTCGAAAACACACCTCAAACAATATAATAAATTCTTTTATCTGCTTCTATTTTGAATTGTGCTGTACATTTCAATGAAACACATTGATTTTTCAAGAGCTGAAGGTCAGAATACCCTTCACAAACTCGAGATTTTATAAGATTTCACGAATTAATGTCAAATGAGAGGTGAAATTTAGGAAAAATCGATACTTTTAAGCGTTCTACATTTGTAATGTGAAATTTTCTCGTGTGAGTGGAAATTAAGAAATATTTTTAATTTTTAGTAATTCAAAACTATTTTTTATCATAAAAAAATAAATCAGTTGTAAGTAAATAAGTTACAATAGGAAATAGTTCATATACTATAAATCAAACAAAATTGAAATTTCTTCTTAGTAACAACTTACTCCTATTATATTTGTAAACAAATGAAATCTCATTTCTACTTTTTGAAAATTAATCTACAAATGCCTGACAATTTCTTTTTAATATGAAAAATCCCGTAAAAAACTCAATTTTAGAATTACCAAAAATTTCAAATGTTGAAATTGTTAAGAAAACCGTAACTTTGAGTTCTAAATTTGTAATGATAGAAATTTAATGTAAAAATACAAACAAAAATTTTAGATAGTATACAATACTTAGTGTATATATTCTGGTAATTAATTGTAATTTAACCATTATTATTGTGCAATATTATATTTTTAAAAAAATTCGAAATGTTTCTACCATTAGTCACGATAATGTGCCTTCAAGGTCCTATATCAACATATTTCATATAGATGATTAATGGGAAAGTACATTGTATCAGATCTAATTAGATTATTATTTTGTCTGTGTGGATTCTTTTTGTTAAAGTCAATATGCTGAAAATTACCAGCAAATGATTGGTGGCTGTGAGTATCAGGAGCTTGGTGATACATGACTTGATTGGATTAAATGGATTGCAAAATTTTGGTTGAGTTTTGGATTGTAATGTGAATGTTCAACGTTACAAATATTCTATAAAACGTCAAGAAACAAAAATAAATTCTCTTTTCAGCTTTTGAAATTGCATTTCAATGGAAACTCATATTTTTTCAAATGCTGCGATCTCCTTACTCTGCTTAAACGTCATTTTAATATTTACCAAAATTTCAAATGTTTGAAATTTAGGGAAAAATTCTTCTTAAGAGTTCTGAATTTGTAATGTGAAATTTAAGACAATTTAACCGTTAAATAAAAAAGGTGAAAAATTTTTTTATTTAAAACAGGTTCTCAACTTTAATGCTTATTTTGGTAGATATTTACAATATAATTGAAAATTTCATTAAATGAAACGGTCAATGAGACCACCCCAATAAGTTACTATAGTTATAACAGCTTCTCTTATCTCTCTGATAACCACATCTGCTGCTACTACTATATGTGTGAGCCTAATCATACAGGTATCCTGTTATAATAATAATAATTTGTATTAATTATAATATCAATTATAAGAAATTAAAATTTTTAAATATAAATATTTTTTAAGTGAAAAAGTTTATATTATAGAGAAAATAAAAATGTAACTTTTGAAATTATTTATAAATTATAATTGTAATATGTAACAAAAATTCACTACTGTAACATATAACAGTTTAATATTAATTCTTTGTCTCAAATAATAATGTAAGAAACGTTTGTAATAATTTTATAAAATAAGAAGTTACAAATAAATATTCAAAACTTAAACTAATAATTTCAAGATATATTTAGTTATATTAATTTATAGAGACAAAATGTTTGGATTTTATATCACAGACTATAAAAAACGTAATCAATATTGAGTAACATAAGTCCCTAATATACTAATAAATATCACCTGTCCCTTTCACCATCTCACTATTAGAAACATATTTCAATGAAAACACTTTTTTTTTCATAAATTACTAGGAAATACCTTATATTAAGAATGAACTCCAAGCTCTCTTTACAATATCTAATTTTCAATGTTGATAGTAATGTTATGGAAATGTAAGTCGTTACTTTATAAGAGTTCTAAATTCGTAAGTGAAAATTTATAAGAAAAGCGTGTGTGTAAATATATAAAATTTAGAAGTATTAAAAGTTTATTCTATTAAAAACAGAATCGATTTGATTTTAATCTGGTTATAAAACAAATATTATAGTATTATACATTAAATAAACGATACCAATTTAAAACACGTGTACTAACAAATAAGAAGGATGGAAGAGACCGCAGTTCTGATATTCAGGTCCTTATCACGATATTTTATTCAAATATGCTTGAAATACCGTTGAAGAACTACAGTGTTTATGATATTTACACACTCTGAGAATCATTTCTAAATGTTGAATGAAGTTAAGGAGAAATTGCTATTACTTTTAAGAGTGTTACATAAATTTCTGTGTTGTTAATGTGAAAATTTAGGAAAAGACGTTAATTTACAAGTTATAAATTTTTTACTAACATTTTCACAACTATGAAATATTTGTGATATAAAACAAATATTGAATTTCATAAAAACGTCAATTTAAGACACCTAAAGATTATTTAAATCAATATTCAACTGTTTTCTGCTTTGTTGAGATGATAGAGCATTGTCAATGGTAACAAATTCCATTAGTAACACATAGGGTTTAAAACATCTAAATTTTAAATGAGTTTTACCAACATAATTTAAATGTTGAAATTAGCGAATAAAAAATCGAACTATGTTTAAAGTGTCTAAATATTTAATGTTGAAATTTACGAGTACAATATATGTGTTTGAGTAAGTTAAAGACAGGTTTATTACACATAATAAGAAGATTATTTGGTTCATATATAAAAACAAATATTGATAATTTCAATAAAAAAAAACGTCAATGTAAGACACCTTAAAAACAATTATTAATTTCTCTATTCTGCTTTTTGAAATTGCATTTCAATGAAACACCTTCTTTTTCTTAAATGTTAAAAATATGGTTTTAGAACTGATTTTTAGATTTACGAAAACAATTTCAAATTTTGATTTTCAAAAATGATCTTATTTTAAGAGTTAAATTTTTTTGGTAAATTTTTGAAGAAAAAGCTCGAAAAGATTAATCTAAATGTAATTAAATCCATGACTACCAAAATAAATATCACAAAGGTTAATAGTTAGTATTATAAACAAATATTGATAATCATTAAAAAACTGTCCATAAGAATCCTCTGAGACTATAACTAAAATTCACTTTCTGCTTTTTAAATATGCATTTCAATGAAAAACACATTATTTTTTCAAATGTAGAAAATACTCGTTAAATAACTCAATTCTCGACACATACCAAATAATTTCAAAGTTTGAAATTTTTGGAAGAAAAATATCGTACTGTTAAGAGTTTATAATTTGTAACGTAAAAATATTAAAAGCCTAATTTAGAAGTTAAAATTTTTTATTAAAACAGGTTTCACAACTAATGAAATATTTGTATTAAAAACAAGAAGTTAGAAATTTCATTTAAAAAACGTCAATTTATTAGACTCCTAAAACTATAAATAAATTCACTTTTCTGCTTTTGAAAATTGTATTTCAATGAACACATGTTTTTTCATATGCTCGTTGCTAGCTCTGACGATAACTATTAAAATCAATTTTAAAGAGTTTACCAAATATTCAAATTATTATTAAAAATGATTAAATAATGTCGTACTTTTAAGATTCTATTCGTATTGAGTGAAAGATGTATCTTGAAGAGAAATAAAGCGTTTAGAGGATAGAATTTTTTATTAATAAACAGGTATTTATATGACAACTAATGATGATATTTAGTTATAAATATACAAATATTGAATTTCAATTAAAAAAGTGTAGTTGAAAACACCTAAAACAATTATAAATTCTCTTTTTCTGCTTTATTTTGAATTGAGCAATTTCAGTGAAAGCGAATCCGAGATTTTTCAATAGGCTAGAATAATCCGATTAAAAACTTCAATTTTAGATTACCAAGAAATGAATTTTCTAAATGTTGAAATCTTGGAAAAATCGTACTCGGATGTTCCTGGTATTGTTAATGGAAATTTAAGTAATTTGGTGCTTTTGAAGTGTATAATTTTTTATATATAAAAGTACGTACCGATATTGTTCACAACTAATATGAAATAATTTGAGTCATTATAATAGAACTAAATTAGTTAAGATTTCTATTAAAAAACGTCCATATTTAAGACAATCCTAAAAACTATTAATAAATTCGCTTTTCTGCTTTTATTAAATTGCATTTCATTTTAATGAAACTAATTATATTTTCAAATGCTGAAAATCCCACTTAAAAAGATACTGCCACAAATTTATAGATTTAAACTCACCACATAAGTTTACTAAGAGGTGAAAATTATACGAGATAAAAAATATCGATACTATTTCTAAGAGTTCTAAATTGATAATGTGTTGTAGTGTAAAAGTTTAAGAAAAAGCGTAATTTTAGATAGTTAAAATTTTTATAAAACAGGTTTCACAACTAATGAAATAATTTATTATTATATATAAAACAATATTAAATCATTTAAAACGTCAATTTAATTCAACCCCTTAAAATACCTAAATTATAAAAATATACGTTAATTACTTAAGATATATTATATTGAATAATTAAGAAATAATAAATTACCAAGTATTAGAAAACGAATATTATTTACCAAAATGGCCCTGAGATAGTTAAATACTACGATTGAGTTAAACTCAGAATAATATTAACAAATAACTCTGAAAGATAATAGAACTATTAAACCAGAAAGTAAATGTTAGAAAGCATACGTATAACTGCATGTTAAGAGTGTCATAAGATAATTGAAATATGCAAATAAAATGCATAAAAAGTAAAAAGAGACGTATGCTTCAGAGTTTATACAACCGCACAAATGTGATAATAATCTAAAAAATGTTTATTAATAACCTTAATGACATATATATCATATAATCTAACTAATATAAAATAAAGTTAAACATTTAAAAAAAAACCTTCAACTTATTGGATACATTAAACTTGATTGAAATTAAATTACATAATTCCATACTTCCTTGTAGTTTTGATATGATAGATATGTATATGAGTTAACATCCGACTGAGAAATAACCGCAGAAAGTTATTTTTCAAATAGACTTTGAAAAGCGATTAATAAAATGATAACCGGAAATGTTCAGAGCGCATAAAGAGATGATTTCAAAAGTTGAAATACTTGGAAAAATAAATCCAAACACTTTAATAAGAGAGTATATCTCCCTAAAACATTTTCGAGCCAATTCTCAGTAATTTCTTTATTAGAAGTTTCTAAAGAAATTTTTATCTTACTGTTATAATGTACTATGGATTTGTTATATCCAAGAGATATATATTCATATGTTGTAGAAAAAGGAAGTATTTACAAAAACTAAAAGAAAAATATGTAAAAAGGTCATTTCTAAACATATCAAACTACAATTTAATAGACAACACCTAAAAAACAAATATCGACAAAATATCTTCTCTCCTTATTTGGTCGCCTCTCCTTTTAACGAACCTACATTATGCAATTGTTTACCAATTTATCTTGAAAATATATCATCTTCCTTTTATATTGTATGTAAAGTTTTTCTTAACTCGTTAAAAGCGTAAAACTCAGATTTTTCAGCTCACCGAAGAATGTCAGGAAATAATAGCAGTATTAAGAACTTATAGCCAATTAAAAAAAACATGTACTTTATAAGAGGCAGATTTAACATACATGAATTGTTAAAAGCCAGTTAAATAAATACGAGTTAGAAACAATATATGACAGAAATAAAAGCTAATCCCCCGCTAGGTGTTTATGAGAATAGACATTATAACCTACTATTTGATTTAACAATGACATTGTATTTCTACAGACTTAATGAATATTTGGTAAGGTATTATATGATAAAAAATCCCAAATATTGTAGGATTAAAAGCTCAATTATAGAATAAAACGCCAGTGCAAAATTAAGATTGAATACTAAGACAAGTATTTAATAAAAACCCAATTATCTGACAGAGTCAAATAGGTCAATTCAAGACTGGAAACAACATTTTTTTTGTCAAATAGAGCTAAACGCAATACTTAATCCCTTAGTGTAGGTATTACCGCATTACACAATACCTCCAAATTTTTAGATACTTGTACCAAATAATTATCTGTCCCAAATTGTTTTTAAGAAATTTTGTGAAAAATCGTAACTATAGAAGTAAGTGTTTATATTTTTTTAAATATCTGTGCTCTTCACCACTTTGTCTCCAATAATAATAATAAATTTATGTTAAAATTTATATTAAATTTCTGCTGCGCCTCCATGTTGACGGTTAGTATTTATGTCTTTTAAACTTTCATTTCCATACCTCTTGCCATCAAACATTCGTTCCATCTTCTTGTGTAATCCTCCATTTCCTCTCTAGCCGTACTACACTCTGCAATATCGTCCGCATAGGCCATTATCCTGTTTTTACACCTCTCCTCACTATTTTCTAAAATATCAGCAATAACCGCGTCCATATATGCTATAAATAGCAATGGCGATAAAATACTGTCCTGTTTAACTCCCGTCTTCACGTTAAACCATCTTTTTGCCTCTGTCGATGTTCTGACACTGCATGTGCAGGAGAAATATAAGCTTTTAATAACTTTCGTCAAATACCCTGTCACCCCATACCTTTCTTCCATGCATTCCCAAACCTCTCTCTGGGTATAGAATCAAAGGAGCTCTGCAAGTCTATGAAACCTATGTATAGACTTTCGTTAAACTCTCAAGCCTTTTCCATCACCATTCTTAATCCAAAAATCATAATGTAGCCCCAAGATTTTTGTTATATACGTGTTGTTCCACTTCTTCAAAATTTGATTATCAAATATACTACGGTCATCTTTGTACTTTTACTTCATATTGATTCTCTATCATAGCAATTATTTATATTAAAACTTATATTATATATGATGGTTATTATATATATATATATATATATATATAAAGACTATTCTTATATACTAATAATATGTTCATCATTTTTCCCTTTTCCTTTCCTTTTAAAAGTCAGCATTATGATCGTTTGATTATGATACAAGGCTTATATTTGTTTCCCGCCATGTTGGCTTCTTAGCTCTCTTCTACAGCTATACTGTACTGTAGTATAGACATTTAGAGAGCCATAGATAGCAATTTAGTATATATACTATATTTAAAATTTAAAATAGTTTTCCACTACTCTCTCTCACTACACCAATTTTTTCTTTGGAGTTTAAAAAATACGAGAAAGAAAATTGTTTTTAATGGAATTATTAGTATCCATCAATCCTTTCTTTAATTACCAGGTTTATAAAAGCAAGTCCGCGGCTTACCAATAATTATTATAATCTTTTTACAAAGGAATACTAATCGCATAAAGGAAATCACAAACAGTTTCTTTTTAAAATGTCATACGCTAAGGTGCAGAATGGAAAATGTCTAGTTTTCCTATTTAAAACCTGTACTTTTTGAATAATGAAAAATATGCAAAACGCGGATGAGAAATGTTATAATACTCAAAGCTTTTCAAAGGGGTAACTTATAAATCCATAAATACAAATAAAAAAGTAAAAAATGTGATGAGAAGAATTTGAGAAAATGACACTTTGCACTTGAGAAATTAAATGAATCAAATATAAATATCAGTTTCATTTTTCATTCTTATACATCTCGTTTGTATTATTATAACTCATATGTTTTTTTTACTTCTACTACTCAGACGTATAAATTACTCTATATTTTATTTTAAAAAATTTCATCAAGACACCATGACATCTTTATGAACAAATATTTCTATCTTTTATTTTAACACAGAATTGAATAGGACAGTGAAAATTATCTTTGTGGTGTGTGCATAGATGAAGGACAACGTGTCTTAACTAGTGAGAGCTGTGGTTGTAGTGATAGAGTGTAGTGTTAATTGAGAGTAGTGGTTTAATAGGTTACGATGTAAGTAGTGTGTTTGTGTGTGCGTGTTGTGGCTCGAGGTGCTGTGTCGTCTGCTCGTTGTGCGTGTGTGTTGTGCTCAGGTGCTCTATGCAGTTGCGGGAGGGGTTGTATCCTCCAGTCTTATGCGATATTGCATTTCTCTTCATTATCTGTCAGGTTCAGATTCTTATAAAAAAATACTAGTTTTTCTTCTTTTTGCTCATTGTTCTGCTTCTTCTCTCTCTTTCAGTCTCGAGACAGAGACTTTCGATGATATATTTGCATGATATCGAAGTTTATAACGTTATTTTTATTTATTTCTATATTAGTTACGTTCTTAATATCTATACATGGTTGAATATACGCTAATATTCCTATCCTATAACTTATCTTCTAGATAGCTATCTATAACTATTCACTATATATATATATATATATATATATATATATATATATATATCTTTTATATTATCATATTTTATTTTTAATTTATACTATGTTTATAAAATCATATCCTATTTATAACTCCTTTATACTCCTAATAATTGATATGCTTTTATATCTCATACCCTTGTACACGGATAAGTGGGAAAATTCAGTAGAGAGTTTATATCTTTATTTGGTAGGTTTGGTTTCTATGATAACATTTTACATAGAACTGTTCTTATATCAGGTTTATTTGGTAGTGGTTTAATGATAATGGTAGTTATCCAGTTTCTATTAGGGAAAAGTTACCAAGATTAGAGGGGTACTGGTTACGATACTTAATCATTATACGTTTACGTTATATCGTGTTAAGGTTACATAGATAAATGTTTAGTTTATATGGCTATATGTGATTAAGTGTGTGATTTATGGTTGTGTGGTGATCTTCGTTTGCCGCATATAGAAGCAGTGTGTGAACTCTCAATACAGAGCGAATAAATGTGAGATCGTAGAGTAGTGCTTGCGGAAGCATATCGGAAACATTTTTAAAGATGCGTAAACCGTTTGATGTGAATATTTCCCTGAAAGATCGCGTGAAGAGGAAACATCAAGAACACATTGAACTGAAGATGAGACATCAAGAATACAATGGATCTGAAGAAACTTTAAAGTATCGTTTAAGATGTTATAGTGTGGGGGTACATTATAGACCGAATCTATTTACGCGACCATGTACCCGGGTGTTTGGCAATTAATATTCATTTAATTAAAACAATCACGTCTCTGTCACATTATGCAGAGATAAACAATTAGTTGTATTGTCTGGTTGGTTGTTCTTCTTCGGCACCACTGAATACAGACTGAACTTTTTATTTTTTTTCTATTTTTTAAGTTAGGGGAGAGGTGTCCAAGTCATATTGCAGAGAAAAGCGGTTCCCTGAGGCTTAAGTGAATATAGAAGATGATAGACGACCGTATTTATGGGGAACTTGCGCATTTGATGGTTCGTATTTTTTATTTAAACATCCGTGCAGATATGGATGTAAGATATAAGAATATAAAGAATGATAGACAAATATTGATATAAAAATTCCAATCGATAGCAACTGGTCATATTCCCGGGATAATAAGATAAAAACGGAGAAAGAGATGAGCTTAGTATTACAGCGAAAAAAAGGACACAAAATCCGAAAATAATATTTTTAATAATGTAAATAAAAGAAATAAATAAGATAATAATATAAGAAAAGAAAAAAGAAAATATATAAGATAATAAAAGAAAAAAAGAAAAAGAAAAGAAAAAAGAAAAATTCTGTAACAATAATAGAACAAGAAGCAATGAAGATCATAAAAGAATGACAAAATACGCAATGCGAAAAAGATAACATGCATCGAAAATACAGTCAAAAAGGATACATACAGAAAAAAGAAGAAAAGAATACAAAGAAAAAAAATACTGATACAAGGCAAAAATCTTGTTTTATTTTGAGATCTCTTATACATGCTTGTATAATAAAATCAAAATAAATAAAAAAATTATCTATCATTTCTATTCTCTTACTTTTTAATACATAATTCTCATATTCAATTCTCATCATATCTACATAATTCAATAATCTAATTAATCATAATGCATATACCTTGATTGCATTGACCATTACTATACAATCCAATAATATTCAGCTAGCTTGGCATTCGACATTACTGCTTTACGCATCAGAAGTCTTTCCTACTTATAACAGTCATCCGCCCTAGACTTACTGATGATACCTTCTTATATCTGACGATTCCTATAATTACCCTGCAACGGTGATTGCCTTTCCTCCCATCATAGTCGTGACCACTCTTTCGTCTTTCAGCACCGCCCGTTCCTCTTCACTCTTGATCTGCCTCACATATCCGACCTCTTTTGTATTTACTTATACTTAATTTCCATTAGGGTGTATATTTTTCTTTTTTTTCCGTTTTTTTTTGTTTTATCTTTTATATATAGTTATGACTTCTTTTTATTTGCTAGTGATTTGTTTGTTTGTGATATATATATATGGTGTCGTCATAAGTTTCTGTGTTGCGTGCCGTATTTTCTTTCCTTTTTGTTTCGGTGCGCATATTCAGAGTGGGGACCCGTCTGATTATTGCTCTCTTGGCCTTCTGATTTCTATTCTGCATATGCATTATATACTTTCGTTGTTTCTTCTTCTTCTTTCGTGCGTCGTATGCGTTCTGTGCATTTCGTTCTTCGCGTATTCTTATTTCTTCTGCGTGTGTTGATCTTATTTTTGACTTACTTTCTCTTCTTCTTCTTCTTCTTCTTCTTGCTTATTTTTAGACTTTTCTTCGCGGTCGCCAAATAATTCTTATATTTTTCTTACATTCTTAGTTTCATTAAACTTTCATATGTTCGTTTTCTGATGTCCTAAGAATAGTATCCTGACCCTTTTTACTCTCACTACAATATTTCCTCCATGCTGACATTCTTCCTACCCTCTTCTCAACATTATATTCCTCTACTTTCATCTATTTATTTTCTCACTTCCCCTATCATTCACACTCTGGTGGACCCGATTTTTTATTTTCTGCACTTTATCACTCATTACTCATATCGTCTTTTGTCTCTTATACTTCTATTGTTGTAGCTCCTCCCCATCTTATCCTTGTCTTATTTGCTGTTTCAGAGTTATTATATATATCCCCTTTTGCTACGCCTCGCGCTCTGTCACATGTGCCCACCTTTAAGCTTCCCCCTCACCTCCCTCCCCTACCCTCCACTCTTTTCCCGTGCCCCTAGCATTCCCCCTGGTTGCTCCCCTCCCTCGCTCACTTCATCTCCCTCCCTACCCTGTAGTATCTTTGTCCCCCTTAGCTCTCTCTCTCATCTGTCTCATCTATATCTTACATACTCTCTCTCTTTCTCTCTTCATTCATCTCATCTGCGGTCTTATCATGTGGATTCGGCTAGTGTATCATAATCTCGTCTCTCTCTCTCTCATCTCTCTCTCTATCTCTCTAGTAAATAACAGAGATCCTCACACTCTCGTGAAGTCTCTTCCGGTTTAGCTCTCCGGTTCCCATTTACGGGCTCTGACTCATCATCTCTCTCTATCTTTGCCTAATCAATATTTTTCATCTTTACGTCAGCATCACGATCATACTCATACAATAGGAAAATAGGTTATTCGTGGTCATCCGTCATGTCGCATCTTTGCATCGTATTCGTTCGTCCGGGTTGGGTTCCGTCCTTTTTTCCCGTCCCGTCAGTCTTCATAGTATACGTCCTTCTCTATCTTGCACTTGTTCCCGTCCCCAGCGTCCCTCACGTTCGGTGCGCTGAGCTTTAATTTTTTTTGCGGACGCGCTTGGTGTGCTGTGGCCTGGTGCGCGCGGCGTGCATATGGCGTATCATCCCGTCCCGGTGGTCTACGGATTAGGTCACGTCCCGTCCGTCCCCGTCCTTTCTCCCTTGCCTCTATCTCTCTCTCTCTCTCTCTCTCTCTCTCTCTTCTCTCTCTCTCTCTCTCTCTCTCTCTATATATATATATATATATATCTCTCTCTCTCTCTCTCTCTCTCTCTCTCTCTCTCTCTCTCTCTCTCTTCCCTCTCTCTCTCTCCTCTCTCTCTCTCTCTCTCTCTCTCTTCTCTCTCTCTCTCTCTCTCTCTCTCTCATCTGTCATCTCTCTCTCTTCTCTCTCTCTCTCTCTCTCTCTCTCTCTTCTCTTTCTCTCTCTCTCTCTCTTCTCCTCTCTCTCTCTCTCTCTCTCTCTCTATCTCTCTCTCCCTCCTCCTATTCATCTCTCTCTCTCTCTCTCCTCTCTCTCTCCTCTCTCTATCTACTCTCTCTCTCTCCTCTCTCTCTCTCTCTCTCTCTCTCATCTCTCCTCCTCCTCCCTCCTCCTCTCCTCCTCCTCCTCCTCCTCCTCCTCCTCCTCTTCATCCTCCTCTCCTCCTCCTCCTCTGCCTTCTCCTCCCTCCTCCTCCTCCCCCCTCTTCTCTCCCCCCGCCTGGCGGCCCGGTGCGTCCCCTCTCCCGGCCCCCTCCCCTCGTCGCCGCCTCTGCCGCCCGTCGGCCCGACCGCCCCGCCCTTCCCGCCTCCCTTTCTCCCCCTTCGTGACGCCCTGCGTCCGCCGTCCGCCCTCCCTCGCGCTTCCTGGGCCCGCTCTTGCCTGCCTCCCTCTGCCCCTCTTCGTCCCTGTGGGGTTTCTTCCTTGGCCCCGGTGGGCTCCCCTCCCTCCTCCGCCCCCCCTTCACCTCCTGTTTCTGCCCCTTTCTTCTCGCATCTGCCCAACTCACATTTCTCTCCGCCTTCCTTTTCTGACTCATTCCCCTTTTTCTTCTGTCTCCCCTCCGGTCGCTTCCCCCCCACTTCCCCCCTCCCGTCTCCGTTTCCCCGCCCGTCTGTCCTCCCTCCTTTCCCCCCTGCCCCCCCCTCTCCCCGTCCTTTCCTTTCATTCTCTCCTTTCCCCTCTCCCCCCCCCTCTCTCCTTCTTCGCGTTCCTCCGGTCCTTCTCCTTTTACTCTTTTCTTTTTCCCCACTCCCCCGCCCCTCCCTTGTCCCTCTGCCCCCCTTGTCCTTTCGCTCTCTCCCTCTTCTTCCCGCCGCCTCGTCCCCATCCTCTCCCTTCCCCGGGTCCCCTCCCTCCCTGTCCGCCCTCCCGGCCCTCCCCCTTCGTCGCCCTTCCTCCCCGCTTTCCCTGCCCTCCGCCCCCTTCGTGCCCTTCCCTTTTCCTGGCTCCACCTCGGCCTCCTCCCCTCGCCTTTTCCTTGTTCCCTTCTCATCCCTCTTTCCCTTCCGCCCCTTTTCCCGCTGGCTCCCCCTCGTACTCTCCTTCCCCTGCGGTCTGTCCTCCCTCCCCGCCTCACCCTTCCTCTTCTCTCCGTTTCTTTCCCCCCCTTTCTTTTTCCAACCCGGCGCCCTCTCACCCCTCTCTCTCCTCTTCCTCTCCCATCTATTCCGCTTGCGCTCCCACATTCCCCGCCTCTCCTCGGGTCTGGGGCGCTCCTCCACTCCCATCCCTTGCGTCCCCTCCTTCTACCCTCTCTCCCTTGTCCCCGCTCCCTCTCCTTTTTCCTCCCCTCCTCCACTCTCCCGCTTGGCTTGCCCCGGAGCCCTCCCCTCCCTGTCTCCTCCGCTCTTCCTCTTCCCCTCCATCCTTTCGCCTTCTCTTTCTTCTTCCCCCGCTTCCCTCTCGTCCTCCCTCCTTTTGCTTCTCTTCCTAGCAGCTTCCCCACCTCCCCCTCCCCTCCCCGCTGGCCCTCAGCTGTCCTACTTCCTCCTCTTCTCCGCAGGATGCCCTTTTTGTCCTCCTCCCTTTCTTTCTTCTCCTCCTCCCTCTGTGAACTGCGCACCACGCTGTCCCGCTTTGCTCCCCCCTCCTCTCCCCCCTTCTCGCCCGCCCCTTGCTTACCTCCCCTCTTCGTTCTTCCCACTCCTTGTCGCCGCCCTTCTTTCCGCATCGCCCCTCTCCCCCCTATCTCTTCCCTCTCCCTATCCTCCCCTCCTTTCCCAACTCTACCTCTTTCCCGTTCCCCATTTTTTCCCCCTTCCCCTTCTCTCCCGGTCCTCACTCTTAGCCGCTCATCCCCTCCTCGCGGCCCTCTCCCCTCCCCTCCACGTTTTTTGCTCTTCCCTTCCTCCCCTGCCTCCCCCTCTCGCCTCTCTCTCTCTCTTCTCTTCTACTCTCTCTCTCTATCTCTGCTCTACTCTCTCTACTCTCTCTCTCTCTCTCTCTCTCTCTCTTACTCTCCTCCGCTCAGGGTATCTGGTGTTCTATCCTCTCTCTCTTACTCTCCTCCTTCTTTCTCTCTTTCTCTCTCTCTCGTCTCTCTCTCTCTCTCTCTCTCATCTCTCCTCTCTCTCTCTCTTCTCGTCTCTCTCCTCTCTCTCTCTCTCATCATTTCTCTCTTCTCTCTCTCTCTCTCTGTCTCTATCTCTCTTCTATCTCTCTCTCTCTCTTATATCTCTCTCTCTCTCTCTACACTCTCTCTCTCTCCTCCTTCTCTCTCTCTCTCTCCTCTATATCTCTCTCTCTCTCTCTCTTACGGCTCTCTCCTCTGGTTTTGGTGCGGTGCACATCTGCCGCGCGTTTGAGCGGCTTGGTACGGCACGCTTTGGCGGGTGTGGTCACCGGCTGGTTTGACCGTCCCCGTCGCTCCGCGTCAGGTTCTGGTTCTGCGTGCGGCCCCGTCCTCGTGTGAACGTTCATGCTCGCTGGGCGCCGCTGGCCCCCGTGGCCTGCGTTTCAACTCTTTCGGCTCTCTATCTCGTTGCCGCCCGGGCACGGCTGCCTGCCGCGTGTCGTACGGTTCCGTTGTGCATTGCCGGCCGGCGGCCTGGTGCCCTTCCCTCTTGGTGCTGTCACCGCGCCTCCGTTCTTGCGTGGCTCGTGTCTTGCGTGACTCGTCTGTTTTTCCATGTTGTTCCTGTCTGTCGTCCGCCTCGGTCTGGCCTCCGCGGTATCGCTCTCCCGTCCACCTGTGTTCCGCTGGCCCACTCTTCGGGGCTTGTTACGGTGTGCGCCGCTTGCTCCCTGCGCACCCTGCACGTCTTCTCGCGTTGTCTGGCCTGCCCCCCGTGGGCTCCTGCGCGCCTCCCTGCCCGTCTGTTTCGCTGGTTTGGGTCCTGTGGCCCGACCTGGCTGCTCGTCGGGTTGGTTCCGCGGCTGTCTCGTGGTGCGTGTGTTTGGGCCTCGCCTGGCTGGCGCCCGCCGCCCCCGTGGCTTGCGTCAGACCCCGCCTGTCTGGGGCGTGACACCTGTGCGTTTGGCCGGGGCGCGCCCACCGTGCCTCCTCGCGTCCCTGGCCGGGTTTTGTGCGGGTGTAATGGTTTGTGGCCCACCTGGGCCCCGGCACTGCCCCCACCTTGGCGCCCTGCCTCGTGACGGTCCGGTTGCGGTCCCGTGCCAGCTCTCGGTGGCTTTTCTTGCGGCGCGTTCCCCTTCCGGTCTGACAACAGAGGCAGGATCCAGACATAGAGGACATTATCATATTCGACCTTATAGATGTCCCTCAATTCTTCTCCCCTTACCTTATTCTGTTTCGGTCACCTGTTCCCCCCTTCCCTCCGAATGGAAATTTTTATTTTCTGCATGCTGCCTAGCTAGCATAAGATACATAATACATACATACATATCCGTAAAATCCGTATCCTCTCTCTCACTCTCTCTCGTTCTCTCTCTCTCCTCTCTCCCCTCCTATCTCTCTCTCCTCTCTCCCCCTGCCCTCCCTTTACCCTTCCTCACTGGCCTTTCTTTCGCTCGCCTTTCTCCCCTCCTATCTCCTCGCGTCGGCTGCTCCCCCGACCCTCACACTCTGGCACCGTTCCTGATCCGTAACTTGACCGCTCCCGCACCCCGTCCCCCGTCCACCCGGCTCACCGTCCGTCCCGTCCGTTTTCGTGGTTTTCGCCCCTGCCCTCCCGTCCCGTACGCCCGTCCTCCCCCCTGTCTTCCGTCACCCCCGTCCCCGTCCCCGTCTTGTCCTTGCACCGCCCCTGCTCTCTCTCACTCTCTCCATTCCCTTTCTCTCGCAGTCGCTTACCCTTTCTCCATTCTCTCTCTCTTTGTTACGTCCTTCTCCCTTTCGTTCTACTCTCTCTCTCCGTCCTCTCTTATCTCTCTCTCTCTCTCCTCTCTCTCTTCTCTCTCTCCTATCTCTCTACTCTTCATTACCGCGCTCCCCACCCTGCCTCCCCGGCCGCGCCCTCCTTCACGGCGGACGTGTCCTCCTTTCCCGTCCGCGCCGGCCGGAGCCCCGCCCCCTGGGCGCCTCGCTCACCTTCTCCCCCCCGCCCTAGTTGGCGCACCTGGCCCTCCCGCCTCTGTATTGGGCGCGTCTCGTGCCACTGCGCTCTCCGGCGATTTTTCTCTCCCTCTCCTCCTCCCCCCCTCTCCCCTCTCCACACCAACACAAACACAGCCTCTCTCTACTCATCTCTTCTATCTCTCTCTCTCTCTTATCTCTCTCTCTCTCTCTCTCTATCTATCTCTCTCCTCTCTCTCGTCTCTCTCTCTCTCTCTATCTCTCTATCATCTCTCCTCTCCCCTCCCTCTCTCCTCCTTCTCTATCTCTCTCTCTATACTCTCTCTCTCTCATCTTCTCTCTCTCTCTCTTCTCTATCTCTATATCTCGTCTACTCCTCTGATCACTCTCTTATCTCTCTCTCTATCTCTCTCTCTCTCTCTCTCTCTATCTCCTCTCTCTCCATCTCTATCTCTCTCTCTCCTCTCTCTCTCTCTCTCTCTATCCCTACCCCTCCCCCTCTCTCTCTCTATCTCTATCTCTCTCTCTATCTCTCTCTTCTCTCATCTTCTTCCTCTCCTCTCTCTCTCTCCTCTCTCTCTTCTCTCTCTCTCTCTCTACCTCTCCTCTCTCTCTCTCTCTCTCTCTCCCTCGTATTAGCCTCCTCCTTCTCCTTATTCCCGCCCCTCTTATTCTCCCCGTTCCCGCCCCACTCACTCCCTCCTTCTTCTTACTCCTTCTCGGTCTCCACCTCCACCATCCTTCATCTCCTCCTTTTTCCTCTCCTTCCACTGCCCTGCCCCTCTCCTCCTCCCTTCCCCTTCTCACCTTCGCCCCCACTATCACTCCTCTACCCTCTTCTTCCTCTTCTTTCATTCTCTACTTTTCTTCTCCCATCTCCTAACTCCCACCCTTACTCCCTCTCCTCCGCGTCATTCTTCCCCCTTCCCTCTGCACGCCTTCTCCTTCTTCTCCGCACCCTGTCCCATTTGACCACCCGCCACGCTCTGGGCACCCCGCATGGGTCCCCGCCCTGCTCCTGTCCACTCACCTCTTTCCTTTGCCTGCCTGCGCCGTCTTCTCTCACCTCCTTTCCACTCCCACCTCTCGCCCGCCTCGTTCCTCAACTTTTTTCTTCCCGACTCCACCTCTTCCTCCACCGACCTCCCTGTTAGGTTTTCTTGGCTTTCCCGTTGTTTCTCTTTTTCCTCACCATCCCTTTTTCTTCCTTTTCCCTTTTTTTCCCCGGCCTTGGCTCGCCCCTTTTGTTGCTCCTCCACTTGCCTTTTTTAACCTCATCACTTCTCTTTCCTTCCTCATTTTGCTTTCCTCTCCACTCTCGCCCTTCTCTCCCACCCTCTTTCCCCTGTTTCTTTCGTTTGTTCCCCTTTCCATACTCTCCCTCCGCCTCTTGGCTTCCCTTCTTGCCCTCCTTTCCCTTCCTCTGCGCACTTGCTTGCCGCTGTCTTCGAGTTTTATACTCTCTCTCTATCTCTATATCTATCTATCTCTCTTATCTCTCATCTCTCTATCTATCTCTCTCTTCTCTCTATTTCTTTTATTCTCTTCTCTATCTCTCTCTCTTCTTCTCTCTCTCTCTACTCTCTATCTCTCCTCTCCTATGCTGTGACACTTTCTGTTTTCTCTCGGCCCCGTCCTCCAAACTCATCGTTTTTATATACACATGGATTCTTTGCCTTCTTTTTCGTTTTCACTTTCCACTCGCAGGCCCCACTGGCCCTTCGCGCCCCGCCTCTCTCCTTTTTGGGTCACCTGCGCCGCCCCATCTCTCCGCCCACCTTTTTCACCTCCCCGTCACCCCCTTTGGTTCCCGCGCTTGTTTCTCTTCCGCTTACTTCTTCTTATTCTTCTTATTCTTCTTCTTCTTATTCTTACCTTACTTCTCTTACTTCTTATTATTCTTCTTCTTATTCTCTTTCTTAACTTCTTCTTCTTCTCCTTCTTTTTCTTCTTCTTCTTACTTCATTATTCTTATTATTCTTTTTCTTCTTATTCCATTTTCTTCTTTTTATTATACATTTCTTCTTATTCTTCTTATTATTCTTCTTCTTACATTCTTATTCTTCTTATTATTTCTTCTTTTCATTCTTTATTCTTCCTCCTTACTTACTTCTTATCTTTCGTTACTTATCTCTTCTTCTTATTATTCTTCTTATTATTAATTATTATTATTATTATTATTATTGTGAGATTTGCTAGTCCTTTCCAATTTCCTAAAGGTATCAACTGCTACATGATAATTATTATTATTATTATTATTATTATTATTATTATTATTATTATTATTATTATTATTATTATTATTATTATTATTATTATTATTATTATTATTATTATTATTATTATTATTATTATTATTATTATAATTATTATCTTACAAGGGAATAAAATTTTTATTCCCTTTTTAATAAGACTTGTTCCTTATGTATTTATTTTGCTCTGAATACAAAAATTATATTGCTGTTTGTCCATAACGTCCAGTTTAGCCGCTATTCACATGAAAACTAAAAAAAGGCAAAAATTTTTTTACTTCATAAAATGAAAAACCCCTGTACCATTTTTAGTATTTGTCATATCAAAAAGAAATTTTCACAGCATATATATTTGGGTGAGATACACATATTTTATTTAAATAATTTATTTTGTATACGCAACCGTTTTGCCTCTGTTCACGGTAAAAGTAAATTTTTCCTGCAAATTTTTCCACCTTTACATGTAAATAATGTCAGAACTGAACGTAACAGACAAAATACAATGCAATATTTGAACTCAGCGCAACAACGTACATAATAAACAAGTATTGGATCATAGACAACAGAAGAAAGCGTAAATATTGCTGCCCAGTGATTATTCATTCAGTTATTTATTTTTCCATCCTTTTATAGAATTCTCACTTCTCTCCATGCGATTCTTCCATGCATTTCCCTACAATTTCCCTACACATTTTCCTTCAATTTTCCTACAATTTCCCTACACATTTTCCTTCAATTTCACTACGTATTTCCCTAAGAGCCTCATGCGAGAGTTCATAAATATTCAAGTGGGTCAAAATAAAATTTTAGACGCTCAAATACAAGACATTTGAAATAACTTTTTAAAAATAAGAAACTTTGTAATAAGAAAATGAATAAAACAATTTTCTATTTCTCTGTCTTATATATTTCAATGTTACTTTTTATATTCTCACTCTTTTACTGTCTAAACTTTCTCTCTTTCTCTCTATCCCTCTCTTTCTTACCTTACTCTCTCCCTCTCTCTCTCTTCCTCATTCTCTCTCTCTCACTTACTCGTTCTCTCTCTCACTTTCTCTCTAAACTTTCTCCCTTTCTCTCTCTCTCTCTCTCTCTCTCTCTCTCTCTCTCTCTCTTCTCTCTCTCTCTCTCTCTCTCTCTCTCTCTCTCTCTTCACAACTTCTATTTTTCAACACTTTTAATTTAAATCTACTGAAGAAGAATTTGTCCCCTTTTGAGAAATTTTGAGAAATGTAACCTTTTTCTTTCTGCATCTTTCAATTATTTCTTTGAATTTCAACATTCCCCATGCGAATAGAAACAGACACAAGTCCACATGTTTACTTTCATTTTTAATTGCTGAAAACTTTTAGACAAGCATGCTCATGAATATGCATACATGTGTACTTGTTTTGAAAAGTAATTTCCTGAGCAAATAATTTCATTTATAATTTAATGTTAACTCTTTTAATTAATAATCATAACATACTCATTGGCAAATATACACACACGCAGACAAACAATACATGAACACACCTACTTCCCAAGATTTTCA
>JABUQX010041445.1:55000-62500 GCA_015478945.1 Trachelipus rathkii | reverse complement strand
ATATATATTATAATATATAATATATATATAATATCAGGTGCGGCCTCCTCCTCGTGACCTGGTGCAAGTTTTTGCAACCACCACTATATTCAACTAGCTAGTGTACTACTGTTATTTATAATTTGTTTATCTCAATTTTTTTTTTTGTGAATCAATATTCATTAATTAAATGCATCTTATTATGATAACACTCCAATAAAGCGTAATTTAATGTAAAATAATATCATACAAATTTTGCATCTTATATATAACACTCCAAAAGCTGTAATTTGGAATGTAAAAATAATATCGATACAATTTTGATTAGTTTGCCAAAATTTTGAAACGCATGATCTATGTTTTACGAACGAAAGGAGTGTGTAAGCATAAATTGAGCGAGGGAGCTTTTATAACGACAATTTTGTTTGCATATATATATATGTATGTATATAATATATATATATATATATATATATATATATTATATATTATATATACATATATATTTATATATATTATAATATATATATATTATATAATATATATATCGATTTTTCTTTTAAGAGTACTACCCACAATACCGAACTCCAATACTATTATTTATAGCGTATAAAAGCTTAAAAAGGAAAGTCAGGAAATATTTAAAATACAACTAAGTTAAGTTCAACTGCACTGACCTTTGCCATACTTCATGATGACCTTTAACTCTTAGGATGACAGAAATGTATGGCGAAACGTCAATGCAGTTGATTTTAACATGTTTTTAATTTTAAATTTTTCCTATTTTGTTTTATATATATAATATATATTATATATATATATATATATATATTATATATATATATATATATATAAAATATAATATTAATATATATATATATATATACTATATATATTAATATATAATATATATATATATAATAGCTCCTCTAGTCCAAAAAGTTAAAGTACTGAATATCCTTACGACTGAGTAATGTTAGCATCCTCCGTGACGATATACGATAGTGCAGCTAGTACCTAGCTACATATTCATACCAATATTAACCAGATAAGGTCAGTCTTCCACTACATCGTGTTTATGTATGGAGTGTGTTATAACTCGTTACGTTTTGACTTAAAATCTTTTTTTGCATGGGACTTGTTTTCTATTCCTCGTTACGTTTTTGAGATTGCAGGTTAAATACTGACAAGCGGTTACGCTATCAAATCAGTGTAAAATGTAACAAGTTTCATCTACTGAGACTTGCTTCTTTGTACGAAGCTTATGCGGATGCCATTCTATCAAGAAGTATGGTTTTTAAGTGGGCCCAAAGCTTCAAAAGGGCCGAGCAAAGTGTTGAAGACGACCCACGTTGTGGAAGACCGGTCTCGTCAACCAAACAATGAAAATGTGTAAGTTGTGAGAGCTGTGATGGAGCAGAGACGCCGGTCTTCAGCTGACAGAGGGATTCAGAAGAAACTGGTTTGGATAAAAATGCAGTTCACAGAATTTTAACGAACCATTTGCACATGCAAAATTGTGCAAAACTAGTGCCGAAAGACTTGTTTGTGGAGCAGAAAGCGAACAGTGTCAAAATTTTGTCAAGAATTACTTGAAAGACTCGAAATGAAGCACAATTTTTTGGATAAGTTATAACAGGCGATGGACCATGGGTTTTTGAGTACGATCTTGAAACCAAACGTCAAAGTGCGGAATGGCACACAAAAAATTATTCCTCGTTCGGAAGAAAGGCACGTATGAGCAAGTCCAAGGTGAAAAAACACTAAGTTATGGTTTTTTATCGTAAGCGGTTGGTATTGTGCACAAAGAAAAGATTTGGTTAATTTCAGTTAAAAATCACGTCTACAAAGATGTCTTGGAACGATTTCGAAAACGAGTTCAAGCGAACCAGAACAGACATTGCAGACGATTTTGTGCTGCACCACGATAACGCGCCATCTCACACTGGGCTCTCAATTCTAGAATTTCTGGCGAAGAAAAAAACATTCAAGTATTTCCACCATCCTCCATACAGCCCAGATCAAGCTCCTGCCGATTTTCCACTCTTCCCCTAAAGTTTGAAAATTGAAGCTTAAGGGCATTCATTTGGACGATGGGAAAACAAAATACTATGTAACGTTTGAACTAAACATACTCAGCAAAATAACTTTCCAGTACTGCTATGAACAGTGGAAGAAACGTTGGAACCGCTGTGTAAATTTCATCAAATACATTGATCACCGAAGAAACTTTTTAATTTTTAGGTAAGTCCAGTACATAATTAAATACGACATCAGTACTCTTACTTTTGGACATAAGAATATATATATATATTATATATATATTATATATTTATATATATATATAATATAAGTGATATATATTATATATATAATTTATATATATATATATATATATATATATATATATATATATATATATATAATATCAGACACCCTTATGGTTAGCAGCAAACAAAATATTTTGAATTTTCGAACTTTAATGAAAATCAAACTTCTAAAAATGCACAAAGTTAAAACATGATAAAAATAAGAGACAAGATATATAACAACAGTGAAATGGTTAAATGGTGAGATCTTTCGCTTAATACGCCTCGTCAGTCACCTTGATGTTCACCGAGTTCTAGCGTTGAAACTAATACATAGATATCAAAAAGATGCAAGTAAATTAGGAAAGGGACAAAATCAATAAATATTTCAAACAACCGCTCATACAAAAAATATAATAAAATAAAATAAAATACAAAAATAAATAAAAAATAAAAATATATAAGTCCATAAGTATTTTAGATATATCTAAAATACTTAAGGACTGAATGCATATATTTAAAGGCACTTACTTACTTAACATTCAGATTTAAAAAATATATGTATTGTTTTTTTCTCTTTACTATATACTGTATTTGATAGGAGAGGTCCAGGTCCCCTCTGACATTCACTGCATCGCCCTCGTAGCACAAGAGGTGCCTTGTTCTCTCATGAATATTGTGTGAATATTGGAGACTGAAGGTTTGTGCGTTGTGGTGCTTCCTTCTTTCCAGTCACATCTATTTTGTGGAATTCCTTGCCTTCATCTGTTTTTTGCTGCCATATTCAATTTTCCTGTCTTTAAGGCCCACGTCTGCTGACACCTTAGGGAATTGCTTTAGGCAAGAGTTTGGATGGGTTTTTCTTTCCTTTTGTTTTTTAGCCTCCTCCTTGTAAAGGGCCCTGCCCTTGAGTGTTGGCATCATGTAAAAAAAATAGAAACTGTCTTCCGAATTATATGTTTTGTGGCACATTTGATTTAGTTGTAAATGCTATTTAATGATTTACATTATTCTAGCATTACCAGAGCATCTTCAACATAACATACTTTATAAGTTTGTTAAACATCTTTAGATTTATATATCAGGACTTTTAAATGTATATAGGAATTATCGAATGGAGTGAATTGGAAATTTGCCTTTAAATACCCCTTTTCTTCTGATATTTTACATAATACTTCATAATATAAACTCATTGCTTTGTTAATTCATTTGTCTTGCATCCCAATTTTTAGTCACTCATTTAGTCACTCATAACTCATTTAATACATCCTTTCATGAGTATTGTCATTTCACTAAATGCGATCTATCCAAGGATTTCCCAACAATTTCCCTACGAATACCCTTGCGTCCCTGGTAAGTGATTCATAAATATTCAAAGGCATTAAAATAAAATTTTAGGCCCTCAAAGACAAGACATTTAAAATAAGAGAATTAGGTTTCATACGAATAATTCTTATGATTGATTTCACGTTGAATGACCAATTTTTCTCATATATATATATATATATATATATATATATATATATATATATATATATATATATATATTTTTAATAATACATATATATAAATTTATATAATCTATATATAGATATTATAATATATATATGAAGGATAGATAGATAGATAAATAGATAGATAGATAGGTAGATAGATAGATAGATAGATAAATAGATAGATAGATAGATATATTTGAATAAATATACAAGGGCAATTGCATATTTTAATCTCTGGTCATACTTCCCATAAAGATTTGAATCTCTTTTAAGAATCGCACGAAACATTTTGCCTTTAACTCCAGAGTTCAAACGCCGATGAATAATTCAAACAAATTTTTATTTCCTTCAATTTTGTTTCTACTTTTTTTGTTTTTTTTTTCTTTCAACATTTCGTTTCTTTTTTTTCGCTCTAAATTTTTTTCAAATTTATTCGTTTTTTTTGAGTAACGAGTTTCAACAGTTTTTGGATAAGGTGATGAGAAAGTCATTTCAAAATTTTGAATATTGTTGTTATTATTATTATTATTATTATTATTATTATTATTATTATTATTATTATTATTATTATTATTATTATTATTATTATTATTATTTTATTATTATTATCTATTATTATTATTATTATTCATTATTAATTATTCTTCTTATTATTCTTCTTTTCTTTTTCTCTTCTTCTTCTTCTTCTTCTTCTTCTTCTTCTTCTTCTTCTTCTTCTTCTTCTTCTTCTTCTTCTTCTTCTTCTTCTTCTTCTTCTTCTTCTTTCTTTCTTCTTCTTCTTCTTTTCTTTTTCTTCTTCTTTTCCTTCTTCTTCTTCTTCTTCATGAGCACTAAATCTTCTTTCATATCATATTATTATTATATTATTATATTATATTATATATTATTAGTATTATTATTATTATATTTATTAATTATTATTATTATTATTCTTCTTCTTTCTTCTTCTTCTTTTATTATTATTATTATTATTATTATTATTATTATTATTATTATTATTATTATTATTATTATTATTATTATTATTATTATTATTATTATTATTATTATTATTGAAATATAATGCATTATATTTATTATTATTATTATTATTATTATTATTAGTATTATTATTATTATTATTATTATATTATTATTATTATTATTATTATTATTATTATTATTATTAGCTCTAGAAGTTGTAGTCGTAATCCTGTCATTTTATGTATTGGTTTTAAATAAAAATACATTAATTTCTTTTATTCATTATTCTTGAATCTCAATCATTATTCATTCTTTAATCCTTTATTTATTTTTTAATCCTTTCACAAAGATTCTCACATCTCTTCCCGAGATTCTTTCACTTATTTCCCTACAATTTCCCTACTCATTTTCCATAAAATTTCCTTACGTATTTCCCTAAGAGCTTCATGCGTGAGTTCATAAATATTCAAATGTCAAAATAAAATTTCAGACCCTCAAACACAAGACGTTTGAAATAACTTTTTAAAATAAGAACTTTTTAATTAATAAGAAAACGAATGATACACTTTTACATTTCTCTCTCTTACATTTTTCACTCCTACTTTTAATACTCTCTCTCTTTCATTTACTCTTTGAACTTTCTCTCTACCTCCCTCTCTCCTTACCTTACCTTACCAACTCCTCTCTCTCTCTCTCTCTCTCTCTCTCTCTCTCTCTCTCTCTCTCTCTCTCTCTCTCTCTCTCTCTCTCCTCTCTCTCTCTCTCTCTCTCTCTCTCTCTCTCTCTCTCTCTCTCTCTCTCTCTCTCTCTCTCTCAATTACTCTTCAAAAACTTGTATTTTTGTAAACTTTTAAATTTAGTCTATTGAAGAACAGTTAGTTTTCCTTTTAAGAAATTTTAAGAAATATAATCCTATTCTTTTCTACACCTTTCAAATATTTTTTTGGAATATATTCCAACATTCATTAAAGCAATAAAAACAAATACAAACAAATACACATGTTCACTCTCATCTTTAAGTGGTGAAAACTTTTACACACACAAACATGCTCATGAATGTAGACACATTTGTATTTGTTTTGAAAAGCAATTTATTGTGCAAATAGTTTTACATAAAATTTGATGTTGACTATTGTAATTAATGACAATAACATACTCATACCCAAAAATATACCCATATACACACGTAACACATAAATAAATCTGCTTCCGTAGAGTTTCCTGCATTAATTTTAAATAACAGCTAACAATATAATGCCTCAAACTCAAGATAAACGAGTTACCTTTTTCCAACGATACTACTTATACTGTTTTTAAAGAAAATAAACTTATTCTCTTCAAAATATTTTCATTGTCTTTTGCTACTAATGTGTTATATAACACTTAAAATAACACGTACCTTTTCAGCGTGAATTGCGGAATGAGATAATAATTATACCTTTACCAAGGCTGCAGGGTGTTTAGATTTGGAGAGGGAGGTCATGACCAATCAATAAATAGATAGATAGATAGATAGGTAGATAGATCGATAGATAGATAGATGGATATATATATATATTATATTATATATATATATAATTATATATATATATAATATATATATATAATATATATATTATATATATATATATATATATATATATAATATGTCTAAAATTTATTCTCTTTTGCACACTCCACAAGGAAATTAAAAGACAAAAGTTACCAAGCACTTTCGTGTTTTTCAACACATTTTCAGGGTGTAACCTATATATATTATATAATATATATATATTATAATATTATATATATATATATAGATATATATATATATATATATATATATATATATATATATATATATTATATATATATATATATATATATATATATATATATATAATATATATATATAATATAATATATATATATAATATATATATAGAGAGAGAGAGAGAGAGAGAGAGAGAGAGAGAGAGAGAGAGAGAGAGAGAGAGAGAGAGGGAGAGAGAGAAAAAAAATTTGGATGATAATAGAACAAATAGAAAAAACACAAGAAAAACCTAAATAATAAAAGAAAAGGTAATTAAACAACAGACAACTACAAACATACCAATATGCATAAAAAACATTCATGCACACACACACATACAACATACACATACAACATACGCATTTAAAGGCGAAGTAATTCTTAAATGATAAATAAAATATAGGAGAGAGAGAAGAAAGCCAATTGCGTCTCGTTTTATTACAGCATGAAATGTATAAGAGACAATCCAATGGTTTTCCACGAAGTTTAGAATGCAATAGTTACCAAACTTATTTGTATATAAATTCACAAAAGTCATTTGTATATAAGGTCACAACAGTCATTTGAATATCAAGTCACAAGTCATTTGTATATAAATTGAGAGCGACAAAGTCAAAAGCAGAAAAACATCTCGATACAAAAATAGATTTTCCAAGTTTTTGAGGTTGGTGTAAGTATTTCCTTTTATAACATAATTATTAAGAATTTTTAAAAAAAAATATTTAGTTTACTAACTACTACTACTACTACTACTACTACTACTACTACTACTACCTACACTACTACTACTACTACTACTACATACTAACTACTAATAATAATAATAAATTAATAATAATAATAATAATAATAATAATACATAATTAATAATAATAATAATAATAATAATAATAATAATAATAATAATAATAATAATATTAAGTAACAATCTACGAACAGCCTATTAATTATAAGAGAATAA
>JABUQX010041445.1:20000-22500 GCA_015478945.1 Trachelipus rathkii | reverse complement strand
TGCACAATCAGCATCTTCTCATATGAGCACAGTACACCCGTTCCGGTATAACAAATTACAAGAAAAGAAATTTAAAAATTCTCTCCTAATGCTGATATTAAATCATCCAAAATGGTGAAAAAAATGGATGTGCGATATGTAGCATAAGTCTACTGTGGGTCAGGTAGGGAATGTTGGGTCTGTATTTGAATTTGTTAATTCTTGGTACAGCAATTTCAATACTCAGTTCAGATTCAGATGCGCTTACACATTCTTCAAGAAATCAGCTGAAATTCTAATGTTTGCATTTTCTCTGATGGTTTCAAGTTTAGTTTTAACTAATCTACTTACGAGATTTGTTCCTGACAGCGACGAATTATATAAAATTAATTAAACTTCTGCACTTTATATTATTAACGGATATGATACTTGAAAATTTTTAGTGTCTAGAAAATTTCGGGGGGGTCATGGCCCCCCCCTTAAATACGCCACTGTATATATATATATATATATATATATATATATATATATATATATATATATATATATATATGCTGCTATCTATATACACTATATATATAAACTCTGATTGGAAAGTTTTAAGATAGGTGATGCCACTGCTCACTAGGAGTGGCTAGGTTTGTTTGCGGGTATCGTAATGGAAGCTTGTTTTGTCCTTGAAACGTACTGAAAAGATAAACGCGAAAGCTTTCGTCAGTACCCAGTTACATCCTGGTGAGTTAAGAAGGCATGTTGTGGTGTCTCTGCAGATTTTTAATTCTCAAAATAGCTGACAATAGTTTACGGGGATAAATGCATGAGCTGTTCAAATTTTTTATTTGGTTCAACAGATTCAAAGTTGGGCTGCGAATCAGTCGAAGATGACCACCGGTCCTCCCGGCCTTCCACTAAAATAACCAACGAAAACATTGTAAAAGTTCGCGATTTAGCGCTCTCTGACCATAGACTAGCAATTAAAGAGATGTCTGATGAACTAAATTTACGTTTCTACCCAGTTCAGTCAATTTTAAACTGAAGATTTGAAAATACGTCCAGTGTCAGCGAAATTCATTCCAAAATTGTTGTCAGACCAGAGGAAACAATGCCGACTTGAAGTGTTCCAAGATCTGTTTAATCAGGTCGAAAGTGAACCAGACTTGCTAAATAGGTTAACTATGATGTGTTTATGGGTATGACCCAGAAACAAAGGTACGATCATCTCAGTGGAAAGATCCAAATTCAACACCTCCGAAAAACGCGCAACAAAATTGGTCGAATATGAAGATAACGTTGATACTTTTTTTCGATTTTACGGATATCATGCATACTATAAAAATGTTCTTCAGTGCTTACGCAAAAAAGTAGGGTAGAAAAGGCATGCGTCTAGCGAGAAAAAATTTAGATCCTCCACCACGACAACGCACCAGCTCATATGGTCTTATCGATCACGGAATGTTTTCCCAAATTAGAAATACCTGTGCTTCCGCAGCCACCCTATTCTCCCAATATAGATCCTATTGACTTCTACCTCTTTCCAAAATTGAAATTGCCATGAAAACGAAACAATTTTTTCAGCTATTTTGAGAAATCAAAAAATTCCGTCGAGACACGATAAAATGTCTTCACTCACCAGTATGATACTCAGTAATGAAGAAAGCTATCGCAATGATGTTTTCAGTACGTTTCAAGGACAAAATAAGCTTCACGTACAGCACCCTCCAGGAAACCTAGCCCCTTTTATTGAGCAGGGCTTTTCAATCAGAATGGTATATATATATATATATATATACATATAATAACTTGTATATATATATATATATGTATATATATATATATACTTATATATATATATCATATATATATATATATATATATAACTTCTTCTTTAATATATATATATATATATATATACTATATATATATGTCTGTATATATGTCTAATATATGTATATGTATATATATATATGCATATATATAAATATAAATATATATATTATTAATATAATATATATAATAATAATAACATAACATATATTTATATATATATTTTACTTATATATAATATATATATATATATATATATTACTTATATATGTAAATATATATTAATATAATATGTATATATATATATATATATATGTAATAATATATATATATATCATATATCATATATAATAATAATATAATATTTAATAATAATATATATCAACATAATAATATCAATAATAAATATATATATATAGCTAATATATATATATATATAGCATATATATAGATATATATATATCATATATATATATATAACTCTCATATATACCATATCTGTATGCTATATATATATGTACTTATCATATAGCGCACTTGTAATATAACCAATAATATATTTTTATATCATATATGTGTGTATATATGTATGCTTATAAATATATATATATCTCTTATAATATATATATATATATATATATATATATATATATATATCTTCTTCTCCATACTATATATATATATATATATATACCAT
>JABUQX010041445.1:10000-17500 GCA_015478945.1 Trachelipus rathkii | reverse complement strand
AGGATATAAAAATTTCACCTTAATTTATATTTAATATATATGTAAAATATGATAAATTTATCTGTCATTTGCAAAGATTATTTTTCATCTTGCAAAAAGATATTTTCTCGAAACATTTCATATATATATATATATAATATATTATAATAAAATGTAATATGGATAAGCAAATGTAATATATATGTATGTATAATATATATATATAATAATAATAATAATAATATATAATAATAAAGTATGTAATAATATGGAAATAGTAATAATAATAATATAATAATAATATAATATGTAATATATAACATAATCATAATAACAACAATAATAATAATATGGCAATAATAATATGTGTAACAACCCTAATATATGCTTCTTTCAATAATATATATGTAATATGTAATGGCCAGCAATAACACTGGCATAACGTATTTGTATGTAATATAATAATAATAATAATAATAGTAATATATGCTCAATAATAATATAGATGGTTTGACTGTCCCTATATATATATATATATATATATAACTCATATATATATATATACTACTAATATTGACAATGTGTGTGTGTGTGTGTGTGTGTGTACTCGAGTGGGTGAGGTCATTAATAATAACATAGAATTAAATCACTCACTTCCCGATTACAATTATTAATAAAGGTCAAGGTGTATCAAAGATGTTTGATTGTATTTCTTTATTAATATCCCTTCTGGTTAGTTTTGATCACAAAACGTATAAGATATTTTTATATGTATAATAAAATTAAGATTTTTTTATTGACAATTCAAATTATTTATTTTATTATTCGTTCCAATATTATATAAGTTTTAGGAAGATTTGCAATGGGGAAAGTACAGTACTCGATGTACTTTTCTAGGTCTTATTCACCATTCTCTATGTTTTATATCTTATTACATCACTTATGATCAATACTTCGTATCAAATATGACACTTACAGCAGCGATCGGTTGGCATAGGGACATTAATTATTTATTTAACACCTTTAATTTAAGTATAAAATAATATACAGAGCGTGCCAGGGCCGAGGCCTGGGCACGTCTTAACTGCAGATGGCGGTGACCAGTTTGTCTTCTCCCTCGGTGTCAGATTGAACCGGGTCGGAGAAAGGCGTCTTATTAGTTACTTTAAGTTTGAATTTTAAATAAATACAAAAAAGAATAAAAGAAGTTATGTATGAACTTTTAACATGTAGGCAATTTTACCTTACATAAATAAATACACACAATTTTCATAGATGCTTTGTTTATAATCTTTCTCATAATAGCTTTTGCCTCCAAACGAGTTCAAACTTTACAATTACAATATAGATTTTAAAACATTATTTTTATAGTACTGAGAGCCAGTACATATATATATATATATATGTAACCAGCCAAACTAATAATATAATAGTATAATAATAATAATAATATATAATAATAATGTGTATGTATATGTGTATATATATTTCTTCTGTAATATAACTATATAATAATAATAATTATGTGTGTATATAATATATATATATATATAATATATAATAATAATATAATAATATAATATGTATATAATATATATAATAATAATATATATATATATGTATATATATAACAATAATAATAACCTTTAATAATATAATAATAATAATATATATAACATAATATATATAAATAATAATAATAATATGTAATAATAAACAACAATAGCAATAACCTCTTCTTTATATATATATATATGCTGATATATATAATAATACTTGTATTATATCTATTCATATAGCACTCTTTCTTTCTTTGTATCCTTAAACAAATTCTTTCTATCTATATAAATATTCATATATATATATTGAGGGTCACCTTGCAAAAGAATTAACAAGATAGTTTTGGAGAAACAAAACTTGGCACTGTTTATTTATTAAAGATTCTTAAAGAGTCTATTTTATAATTACACAAATTATTTCTTTTCAATGCTATTCAAAGGAAAATGTTTAAACATTAAAAAATCAATTGTTATTTTAAATCTGACTCCAATCATTTTATAATTTTTCTACCGATGACAACCATATAGCTTGCCTTGGCATCTCAAACCTTACTCCTGAGCCACTGGCTTTTCGGAGCCTTTAACTCATAACAACAACTTTTTCGGCCTTCTAGAACCAATTATAATGGATTTTATACATAGTTTAAATATTATTAAGCTCTAATTGGCCTAGACCCGTCTCATTTGAGCCCTGAGTCGCACAAATAACCATTAATTAGATTAAGAGTGCCAGGCATCATTTGATGCTGGGTTCCTATAAATAAGAGTATGTACACGAAAGAAATAATTCAATAATTGAAAATTTAAAACGTAATAAAATCTAGGGATATTACAACGGGGATTTTATTTACTTTAAAAAATAGTTATGTTTCAGGTCATGTAATTTAATTAAAATGATTTTAAAAATTTAATGCGTATTTCATTTAGTAATGCTATTACGTAAGAAATTTATTATTATTGTTATTATTATTATTATTATTATTATTATTATTATTATTATTATTATTATTATTATTATTATTATTATTATTATTATTATTATGTATTGTGTGGCATGCTGGTGTGTGTGTATTATTATTGTGTGATTATTATATATATTATTATATATTATCATATATATTATTATGTGTGTATTATTATTATTACTAATGTGTGTGTATTATTATTATTATTGTATTATTATTATTATTGTGTATTATTATTATTATTATTATTATTATTGTGTGTGTATTATATTATTATTATTATTATTGTGTGTGTGTGTGTGTGTGTGTGTGTGTGTGTGTGTGATATCAAGTAAGAGTGTATTATTATTATTAGTTATTATTATTATTATTATTTGTAGAACGAAATGAAAAACCGCGCTCTAAGAAGTCTTAATAAGAACCGACATATATTTATATGACTTATTAACTATAGCTTCGGTGTGAAGCAACATTATTACATACCATAAATCTATATAATATTACACGCCCCCATGATTCTAAAAATCATTTTAAACCCCAAAGCCTCTCGTACCAATCTATTCAGTAATTTCTTCTCCCGTTGACATTTCTCTATTTAATTCCACCACCATTTCCTTTTATTCTGATACCGACTCTACTGATGAATCTTTTTCTTCCACTATTTTTCTGATATCTAGAATGTGTCGAGCCATTCCATCTATGTCTATATTTTTGTTTTTTTATCTTCGTCACTTTTCCTTTTTTCTACCTTACCATGCAGTCATTACTTAAACCTGGTTTTATCCAAACCTCTTCTCCAACTCGAAAACCGCACTCCACCTTTATATCCTCCCCAAACTCCTTTTTATTTGGTCTGCGTCACTCGTATGAAAACAAACTTTTGTTTGGAACTGACTCTCCTTTCAGCCCTACCTTTGGCGGTACATTATACCAAAATACTGCTTCAGCGGGTGAAACCTTTGCTTTTTCCGCTATCCTCTTTATCGTTCTATGAAATCTCTCCACAATTCCGTTTCCTTCTGCTCTATAAGCTGCTCTAAATCTTCTTTCTATTCCCCATTTTTCTCACAAAATCTTCAATTTTTCAAACCTAAAAACTGGTCCGTTCATAGGTCATCTTTCACTTATTAATTCTTCAATCTTCTTCACAATCTCTCCACCACTTTCATTATTCAATTCCTTCCACATCCCAAATCTTCCCGGTCCACAATCAATGATAGATGGTATGATTTTCCTCCATAGTGCGTTATATCTAACGCCACTCTTTCCCAATTATTTTCCACACTTAACCTTCCTTCCTCATGCTTCGTAGGTGCAGGGTCAATAAACTGACAATCCATATAACTCTTCACGCACCTCTTCACATCCCTTCTCCTCACGCCAGGGTCCACCAACCTTGCAAGATATAATGTCCTTTCCACCCCTTGATGATACTTTTTATGCTCTTCCTTAATTTCTTCCATTGTCATTCCACACAAATTTGTTTTTTCTTCGACATTTTCCCGTTTTTCAACCAATTAACTCTTCTTTACCCTTGCTAAAATATCTGCCTTATTCGCTTCAGATTTCACAAATTTCACGCTAAGATAGATACCAGTTTCATCTATGTAATATTATATTATTATTATTATTATTATTATTATTATTATTATTATTATTATTATTATTATTATTATTATTATTATTATTATTATTATTATTATTATTATTATTATTATTATTGTTATTGGGGGTATTACTATTATTATTATTATTATTATTATTATTATTATTATTAGTATTGATATTATTATTATTATTATTATTATTGTGTATTATTATTATTGTATTAGTATTAGTAGTAGTATTATTATTATTATTATTATTATTATTATTATTATTATTATTATTATTATTATTATTATTATTATTTTTATTTTATTTTTTTTTTATTATTATTATTTATTATTATTATTATTATTATTATTATTATTATTATTATTATTATTATTATTATTATTATTATTATTATTATTATTATTATTATTATTTATTATTATTTTTATTTTTTTTATTTTTATTATTAAGTATTATTATTAATTAATGTGTGTGTGTGGTGTGTGTGTATTATTGTGTGTGTGTGTGTGTGTGTGCATGTATTATATTATTATTATTTTTATATATTTATAGTACGTTTAACCATGTATCTTTTAACTTTTTACGGCTTTCCTCACCTCTTCATTTCACCATCCACAATTGGCATTCTTACTTCTTGCTTTAGTACATCCACATATTTCTCTTGCACAATTAACATGCGCTTCCTTCATTTGCATCCAGATTTGCTTAGCTTCACCTCCTTTACATTCAACTGACAAACTTATAAGTGCTCTCACATATTTTTCCTTATAACCATGCTTGCTGAACTCCTCAGTTTCAATTTTCCCTATTTTATTCTTTTTTTCTTTCCTCTCCATCCTTCATGCATTAACTGACATAATTTTAGTTAAAACAACATTGATATCATATTCTTATTACTAACCTATATCCATTATATATGTAAACATCATCACAACACTAAATCTATCATACTCTTCACCTTGAAATTATCTCTACTTACACCAATTCTCCAATACTTATGGGAATTCTTGTGTTCTAATAACGTATTACTTACACATTTTCTCCCGCAACCCTAAATGCAACTGTTATACCATTCCTCTTTCAATCACCTATCCAACCTTTCAAGCTACCCAACAGAATTATTATGAAACTCCAATCACTACGTCCAAACACATAATTCAGATGGTTCCAGAAAATCTCACTCTCCTCAACATCCTCTTTTGATGAATCAAAGACTACAACAGCAAACACCTTAACCTTCTCAAATTTTACATTAATTATCATTAATATTCTAGTGCCAACCCAAGGAAAATCTATCATAGCTCTATGTCACAAATCAATCATAAGAACCGCAACTTATTCTCCCCAATTTTCACTCCCTTCCACTTCAGCACATTTCAACACACAATTCGTCATAGCCACATCCTTTTATCTTTGCTTCAATCACATCTAGTAGATAAAATTTATTCTTTCCAAATGCTCCCATCACCCATTTCCTCTTCTCCTCACCTTCATTCCCCTAATATTCCATGATCCCAGACGTCTAATATAGTTTCGTCAATAGATTCAAAGTCATTTGTGGCGGTCAGAACCAGCTCCGAGGCTTTCATGAACATTCCTAGAGCATAAGCGAGATGTAGCGGAATCCCAACCTAGCTACAACTTTCATTATTCACCTCTTATGACAAGCAGAACTTGTTTTGCGGTAATTCTTCATCCCCATACAAAGAATAACTTCTCTTAGTTGCCTCTTGAAGCTAGCATTTGAAATTATTTTTGTTGATTCTCCAAATCTGCTGACACTTATCCATGAGAAGTTTATATATATATATATATATATATATATATATATATATATATATATATATATATATATATATATACTATTCTTTATATATATATTTAAATACACCTAGATATATATATATATCTGTATATATATATATATACTATGCTGTAACAGCAACTCGCGCCAGCCTTGAGCAGCTGCTCATGCCACTGCTGTATATAGCAATAGCAACCAGCAACGTAACGCAACTTATATACTTAACATATTTACTATAGTATATAGTATATATTAAATACTGCCATCTATATATAATAATATATATATATATATATATATATATATATAATATAATAGTATATATACTACATATATATATATATATATATATATATATATATGCTCTGCTGCTGCTATATATATAATATTTCTGATTGGAGAAGTTTTAAAACACCACTACAGTCAATGGGGCTAGGTTTACAGGGTAAGATTGTTGTGCGGAGTCTTTGTTAACGACAACAGAAACGTAACTAAAATGATCAGTGATATCTTTCCTCAGTACCAAGTTGCATTCTGGTGAGTTAAGTCATGTTGTTGTGTCTCGGTCGGCGAACTTTTGATTTCTCAAAATTGCGAAAAAAAAACAGAACAGCGAGTTTGTGTAAATTTTTGATTCAAAACCGGGTAATCAGCTTTAGAGACTTATGAACTCTTAAAAATAGCTTACGGGGATAGATGCCTGAGCCGGTCAAAATGTTTCCATCTGGTTCAGCAGATTCAAAAATGTCCGCGAATCAGTCGAATATAACGCCCGGTCCGGCCAACCTTCCATTTCAACAACCAACTAAAGCATTGTGAATGTTGGCGATATACTGCTCTCTGACTGTAGACTAACAATTAGGGAGATGTCTGATGAAATAAATTTAAGTTTTTACGGGGGTCAGTCAATTTTACCTGACGATTTTAAAATGCGAAATTCATTCTAAAATTGTTGTCAGACCAGCAGAAAATACACCGACTTGAAGTATCCCAAGACCTGATCAATCAGGTTGAAAGTGACCCAGATTTGCTAAATAGGGTAATTACAGGCAATGAATCATGGATTTATGGGTATGATCCAGAAACAAAGGCACAAACATCGCAGTGAAAGGGTAAAAATTCGAAACGACCGAAAAAAGTGTGCAAAGTAGGTCGAATGTAAAAACAATGTTAATGGCTTTTTTTCGATTCTACTGGTATCGTGCATCACGAATTTGCATCTAGAAGGCAGACAGTCACTCAGGAATATTGTAAAAAGATCCTTCAGGGTTTACGATACAGAAATGCAAAAGAAAAGTCATGCAATCTGGCGATACAAAAATTCCAAAATTAAAAATTCCAAATACCTCTGCAACCATCATATTTTCCTGATTTAGCTTCTGCCGACTTCTAGCTGTTTCCAAAATAGAAAATTTCCTTGAAAGGGAAAAGATTTGACCCAATTGAAGATATACAAACAATCCGCCGAGACACGAAAACATGTCTTCACTCACCATAATGCAACTCGGTACTGAGGAAAGGTTTCGGCTCATCTTATTAGTAAGTTTCAAGAACAACACTAGCTTCCCGTAAAACA
>JABUQX010041445.1:0-5000 GCA_015478945.1 Trachelipus rathkii | reverse complement strand
TTTGCACATAAATTAATAATAATAATAATAATAATAATAATAATAATAATAATAATAATAATAATAATAATAATAATAATAATAATAATAATAATAATAATAATAATAAAGATAAATATAAAAATTAAATAAAAATATATAAATAAAAATCATAATTATAAACAATAGTCTTAAATAAAAATAATAATAATAAAAAAAAAAATTGAAAAAGGTAAAAAATAATAAAAATAATAATAATAATAAGCATAATATGTTTAAATATATATTTGTATAATATATATATATATAAAATAATAATAATAACATATATATATATATTCTGCTATCTTTAATCATTTAGAGCATAATATACATATATATATATATATATATATATATATATATATATATATATAATATATATCTAATATATATATATATATATATATATATATATATATATATATATATATATATATATATATATATATAATTATAAATACGTATGTTTATGTGACTTTGTGAACCCATGCATTATAATATAAAGCCCCTTAATTCTCAATTGGCTTGAAATTTGATTTGAAATTCAGTTGTGAATAAATGAAATTCAAAATGAAGTCAAGAAATTCTAATTTTTTTAAAAAGTTTCTTCAAGTTATTTGTCTTTTTATATATATATATATATATATATATATATATATATATATATATATATATATATATAACTATATATATATATATCTCTCTACCTGTATATATACTTTGCCTGCTGCTCAACCAGCCCAGCTGTGTATTTGTATGTAATGTGGCAGCAGCCAGCAGCCAGCGGCATATGTATGTAATAATAATAATATATATATAAATATATATATACATGTATATGTAGCCAGCAATAACTTCAACAACAACAACAACCTAACAACAACAACAACAGCAATATCATAATATATATATATATGAAAATAAAAATAAATAATAATAATATGTATATAAATAATAATAATATATGGCAATAATAATAATAATAATAATAATAATAATAATATAGCATAATAATAATAATAATAATAAATATAATAATATAATAATAATAATGTTTATGTATATATATATCAGAATAAAAATAATAATAATTTGCACAATGATTTGTTTAACGGTCTGTATAGAGCATAACTAATGTAATATGTAATAATAATAATAGCCCAAACATATGTATGTTTGTTGTAATCATATGTAACATATAACATATATATATACATATATACAACGAATGAAAAATATATGTATATATGTAATATAATAACAATATATTAATAATAATAATAATATATGTAATAATAATATGTATATATAATATATATATATGTTTATTGATAATAATATATATATAATTTTATATATATATATATATATAATAATATATATAATATATATATATATATATATATATATGTAATATAAATATATATAACAACAACAATAGCAATAACAACAATAACCAACATGTTTGTAATATATACTATGTAATTAATATATGTAATTTGTATTTATAGATGGAATACATTAAAAATATCCTAGCTTTTTTCATAAGTGTAGCAATAATATTTTGATTAAAACAATAATAATAATAATAATAGCATATATATCTATATATACAACTATGTATAATAATAATAACAATAATAATAATAATAATAATAATATATATAATATATGTTGTACCAGTCAACCAACAATAATAATAATATTAATATATATATAATATAATATATATATAATAATATAATATATATGTAATAATAATAATAATAATAATAATAATAATAATAATATCGCAATTTTGTAATAACCAACTAACCAATATAGCAACCAACAACCAACCAGCAACCAGTAACCAGCAGCAATATGTATATGTCAACTGCTGCCATGTATCTGCCAGCAGCAGCAATAATATGCCAGTATATGTATAACCATTATAATGGCAGTAATATGTAATAATATATCAATAATAATAATATATATATAACCAATAATAACCAATAACAACAATAATATTAACATATTATATACATATATATATATAGTATGTATAATATAACCAATAACCAACAATAACAACCAATATAATATGTAATATCATATATAGCCAATATAATAATAACCAATAGTAATATGTATGTAGCAATATTAATATATGTATAATATGTTGCTATAATAATATATGTACAATGACAATAATAATATGTAACAATAAATATATATATGTAATATGCTAACAACATGTATGTAACAATAATAATAATAATGTATATGTATATATATATAATAATAATAACACTGTATGTATATGTAATTTGCATATATGTAACATAATAACAACCCAATAATATCCTTTATAATATATAATAACCTTGCTAACCAACATAACCACCCATATATAACAATATATATGTAATATATGTTTATATCTATATGTAATATAATATATATAATAATAATATAATAATATATATATGTATATAATAATAATAATAATATGTATATATATAGTATGAAATAAGTATTGTAGCCATATAATAATGGCAATAATAGCCTTAGCCAATAACATATATATATATCTTTACAACAATAATAACCAATATATGTAGCAATAATATGTAATAACCAACATAATACATAATATATCTTACTTATATATATATATGTATATATATATATATATATATATATATACATATATAAATGTTTGAAATCATTTCTTTTTGCTATTTTGGATAATTAATTATTAAATACAAAAATAAGATTATAAAGAAGAAATTTAAATAATAAATTTAAAAAGGTTGGAGCTGCGTTTCCCAAGTCTATCGTTGAGTCATATGAAGTAAATTTTCCAAATTCTCTTCCACTGGTAGCAAGGGGCTGGAAACCCCTCCTATCACATTTATCTTTCCGCTAATGTTGGGGATATTTCGTTTAACATACTAATAGTAATAACAGTGATTGTGGTGATAATGATAATAATAATAATAATGTTAATGATAATTTTTAATATGGTGAATAGTGGTAAATAATTTTAATATATAGTGAAATATATATAACAAACATACTAATAGTAATAACAGTGATTGTGGTGATAATGATAATAATAATACAGTTTGATTAATCTAAATTTTTAATATAGTGAATAGTGGTAAATAATATTAATATATATAGTGAAATATTGTGTAGGCATAAATAATAATAATAATAAAAATAATAATAATAATAATAATAATAAAATAATGTGTGTGTGTGTGTGAATGTGTGTGTGTGTGTAATAATGAATGTGTAATAATGTGATCATTGTAATAATAATATGTATATGTATATGTATATATACTGTATATGTAATATAATATGTATGTATATATATATATAATATATATATATGTATAATAATAATATATATATATAATAATAATAATATAATAATAATAATAATAATAATATGTATATACAATAATAATAATAATAATAATATGTAATATATATATAATATATGTATAATAATAATATGTAATATCTGTAATAGCATAACTCCTTTCTTCAACAACAACCAACAACATAACATGTAATATAGTAATATCAGCAATAACCAACATATATATAATTATAAATACGTATGTTTATGTGACTTTGTGAACCATAAATTTATGTATAAGAGCCCCTTAATTCTCATTGGCAAATTTGATTTGAAATTCAGTTGTGAATAAATGAAATTCAGGAAATGAAATTAAAGAATAATTTCTTTAAGAGTTCTTCAAGGAGTTGATACTCTTTTTCTATATATATATATATATATATATATATATATATATATATATATTCTTTATAATAATATATATATAATATAACTATATATATATATATATAATATGTAGCTAATGTGTGTAATAATAATGTGTATATATATATGTATATATATATATATAATATAATAATAATAATATGCCAATATTATATATATATGTAATATAATAATAACAATATGCTCTTCCGTAACTCCATATGGAAATAGATAATATGTAATAATATGTATGTAATAATAATAATAACAATAGCAATAACAATAACAATATATTATATATATACATAATATTAATATATAATAATAATAATATATATATGTTTATATAATAATATGTAATAATAATAATAATAATAATAACAATAATAATAATAATATATATAATAATAATAATACCAACAATAATAATAATAATAACCATATCTACGGAACCATAATAATAATAATATCATATAATAATAATATATTGTATGTATGTAATAATAATAATAATAATAATAATAACCAATAATAATATGTAATATATATAATAATAATAATATGTATAACAATAATAACAATAATAATATATATATATTTATTTATATGTAATAATATATGATATGTAATATATATGCAATATATATCTTTTTATATATATATATAAGCATAACAATCATATTTTATATGTAAAAGGACCAACATAATATGTTTATATGCTAATAATAACCAACCCTATTAATGCTAATAATGTATGTATAATAATATATATATAATATATATGTAATAATATCTATATATATATAAATAATAATAATAATATAATAATATAATATAATAATAATAATATAATAATATAATATTGAACATTAAGGAGATGTAATGCTAATAATCATTCTCATATCAAGAATAATTTTACTACTATCAATGTATATATGTATATATACAATATATATAATAATATATATATATATTAATAATATATATATCATATAACTATAAATATATATATATACCTGTTTAGCATATAATAATAATAATATAATAACATATAATATGTATATAATAATAATAATAATAACTAATAATAATAACTAACTAATAATAATATCAATAATAACATAATAATATATATACATATAATAATATGTATAATATATATATATATATATATATATATAATATATATATACTC
>JABUQX010041444.1:0-5000 GCA_015478945.1 Trachelipus rathkii | reverse complement strand
TATTATTATTTTTATTATTTTTATTATTTTATTTTTTTTATTTTTTATTATACTTAGTGTTATTTACTTCATGCCTATTGTTATTCATTATTTAGAACACACATACACACAACACACCACACACACACACACACACACAACACACAAACACCACACACAAAACACACAACCACTACTGGACACTTATTACACACATTCACTATGGGGACACTTACATTTACCCATTAGGACTACTTACATTTCACTTATACACATGTGTCACACACAGCACACACATACACTTACACTTATACACACATTCACTATGACACTTATACACACATTCACTATGACACTTACATTTACCCATAGACACTTACATTTACACTTACACTCACACACAGATTTACTTACACGTACACTCACTTACACATATTACTTACACTCACACAGATTAACTTACACTCACACACAGATTTACTTACACACACAGATTTACTTACACTTGCACACAGATTTACACACACACACACACACACACACACGCACCCACGCACACTCACTTACACATATAACGTATAATTTATTAAAACATTTTATGTCTTTAATTAAACACGTTACATTATAAATTACTCATTCATCAACTAAAATTATTTCAAGTTCTCTTTAAAACTTCATATAATAAATCAAAACATATATCTTTGAAACAAAGAATTTATTATTAACTGTTAATACTTTTTGTTTATAAATTTTATAACTATCAAGTTTTAAAATAACTTTTACTAAAATTTTATGAAATTTTATTAAAAACATATAAAACTATATGAAATAATCAATAAATCAGTTAAATCAGTAAGGTCAGCCCCCAGCACCCTCATACACCAAGCTATGCCACAGTTTTGTTATTCTCTTGACTTTTACTGCTTATACAATCATCTTAGCCATAGTTAATAAGTATAAATAATAACAAAAAAGTTCTTCCTGCTACATAACATGTATTATTATTTAAAATCATTCTTAAGTTTTTATTAAAATAACAATATTCACCCCCCCCCTATACATTTAATATTAATTCACTCGCTGTTAACTAAAAAATATTTCAAAGTTTTTTAATAATTCGGGGGTTTCTTATATTATTATTATTATCTATGTACAATGACAATCCATCACGAGAAAACAAACAACTACCCGCCACTTCCTTACAGATACGAAATGGACCTCTCATCTGTAAAATGTGTTTGAAATAACTACTGTTAGGTCTAAATTTAGGGATAATCCTTTTTGATACCCGGGGCGATTTTAAGCCTAATTCCAGGTTTAAAAATATATTTCAAACTGACCTTTTTCTGTAAAATGTGGTGCAATAACTACGTTAGGCCTAAATTTAGGCCTAAAATTTAGGATAAGCCTTTTGTATCCGAGCTAATTTAATCCTAATACCAGGTCAAAAGGGTATTTCTACGTATAGACAGAATCTTGTTATATTATTATTTATAAAATCCATATTTTCAAGAAACATTGCTGGATACTGGTAGATCCTATTTAACAAGGTTAAAAGGAAATTTTTCCGTACTTGTTGATGGTCGGGTGTAATCCTTACTCTATAATGACCTCGTATGTGATTGGTCGAGAATTAATTTTATCGTCTTTGAAACATTAACTTTGTCCTTTAAACTTGTATTTGAGCAGGTGTGTTTTATTATTTTTTAGACCCAAACTCATTTTAAAATCATAGTCATTTTAGCTGTTAAGCGGTGCACAAGTTATCTGATTTGTATTAAAAGTGTTTTATTTTTACTAAGTGTATATCATATTTATAATTAATACTTACATTGAGGAATAATTATTAATTTCACTAGAATAGATAATAATTAAATCACTAGATTTATAGTAACACCAGGGCTCAGCATGAGCCCCACCCGCAAAGGCAGCCAACCCCGCACCCGCAGGTGCTGTTCCGCCGCGTCCGCCCGCCGCCGCGTGCGCCCGCAAGCGCAATATTTCCGCGTAACCCCCGCCGCGTGCGTCCGCAATATTCCCGCGCGAATGAAATATATATATACTATATATTATAATATATATATATATGTATCATATATATATATATATATATATAAATTATATTATATATATACACACACAACACACACACACACACACTTCACACATATAACGTATAATTTATGATTAAAACATTTATTTTATTAGTATACTCAATTTAATTAATTGAGGGCTCAAATGTTATGAATGGAAGAACACACATACACCAAACACACCACGCACACCAATACACACACACCTTCACACGCACCACTCACTTTACACATTATAGGTATATTTATTAATCAATTTGGTTTTAGATTAACGTTGTGTTATTTACTTTGGTGCCAATTGTTGACTATTATTTAGATTCACATGCACACACTCACACAACACCACACACACACACACACATACACACTTACACATCAACGCACCCACCCACTCGATACTTTTGATCCCCCAACTTTTAATGCCTCAGCTTTTAGCATACCTCAACTTGATGTCTACAGTTTTTGATGCCTAACTTGATGTACCAGTATTTGATGGCTCAACTTTGACTGTCTCAGCTTTTTGTCTGCTGTGTCAACTTGATACCTAGCTTTTGATGCCCTCAGCATTTGATGCCTCAACTTTTAATGAACCTAGCTTTGGTACCTCAGCTTTAGTGGTTCATCTTTGATGACTCATATTTGATGACGTCATCTTTGATACCCCTTATTCAGATGATTGTCAGTCTTATAAGCAGTCTACAGTTATACCATAGACACTCTACACTTCACACTTATACACACATACACAATGACATCACTTATTCACACATACGCACATACACATAGGGACACTGTACGTATCGCCCATAGCACAAGCTTTACACTCCCCCGCACACACAATGATATATACTAATATATATATTATATATATATTATATATATTATAATATATATATATAATATATATATTATATATATATATATATATAATATATAAATATATATAATATATTTCATTCGCCGCGGGAATATTGCGGCCTGCGGGCGCACGCGGCGGAGGTTACGCGGAAGTCTTGCAGCTGCGGGCGCACGGCGGCGCGGAACGCGGAAAATATTGCGCTGCAGGGCGCATGCGCAGGCCGTCGACGCGGCTGCACGAGGGCCGCGGCATCGACGCGCGGGCAGCGGCGCGATTGGCTGCCTTGCGGGTGGGGCTCATGCTGGGCCCTGGTGGTTAGCTTATCTAGTGAATTAATTATTATTTATTCTAGTGAAATTAATAATTATTCCTCAGAAGTATTTATTATTATAAATATGATATACACTTAGTAAAAAATAAAACACTTTTAATACAATTCAGATAACTTGTGCACCGCGCTTAACAGCTTAAATGCACTATGATTTTAAAATGAGTTTTGGTCTAAAAAAGATAATAAAACACACACCTGCTCAAATAAAGTTTAAAGAACAAAGTAATTTTCAAAAAAGACGATAATAATTCTCGACAATCACATACGAGGTTCATATAGAGATTTAACGGCTTACCCCGACCAATCCACAAGTAAGGAAAAACATTTCCTTTTTACCTGCTTAAAAGGATCTTACAGATCCAGCATGTTTCAGTTGGAAATATATTTATAAAAATAATATTAACAATGATTCTTGTCTATACGAGAAATACCTTTTGACCTTGGATTAGGATTAAATTAGCCGTCTACAAAAAGGCTTATCCTAAATTTAGGCCTAAAATTTAGGCCTTAAGTAGTTATTTCAACACATTTTTTTACAGAAAGAAAGGTCGTGAAATATATTTTGACCTGGAATTAGGCTTAAATCGCCCCGGTTACAAAAAGGATTATCCTAATTTAGACATAAAGTAGTTATTCAACACATTTACGAGATAGGTCAGGTGCGTATCTGTAAGGAGTGCGGGGTGTTGTGTTTTCTCGTTAATCCTAATAAACTAGATAATAATAATAATAATCTAAAGTAATTTGAACTGTTAAAAAAACTTTGAAATATTTTAGTTAACATCGAGTGAATAATATAAATGTAAGTAAATAATTGTTATTTTAAATAAAATTAGAATGATTTTTATAAAATACATGTTATGTTAGCAGAGAAGAACTATTTTGAATTATTTTACTTTTACATGGCTAAAGATGAATGTAAAGCAGTAAGTCAAGGAGAAACAAAACGTGGCTAGCTTGGTGTAGAGGGGGGTTGCTGGGGGCTGACTTACATGATTACTGATTATTGGATTAAGCCGTACGTAAAATTATATGTTTTTAATAAAATTTCATAAAATTTTAGTAAAAGTTATTTTAAAACTTGATAGTTATAAAATTTATAAACAAAAAGTATTAACAGTTAATAAAATTCTTTGTTCAAAGATAATGTTTGATCTTATAGAAGTTTTAAGAAACTGTGAAATAATTTTAGTTATATTGAATGAGTAATATAAATGTACGGGTTTAATTAAAACATAAAATGTTTTAATAAATTATACGTTATATGTGTAAGTGAGTGTGTGCGTGTGTGAGTAAATCTGTTGTGTGAGTGTGTAAATCTGTGTGAGTGTAAGTAAATCTGTGTGTGTAAGTAAATCTGTGTGTGAGTGTAAGTAAATCTGTGTGAGTGTAAGTATATCTGTGTGTGAGTGTAAGTAAATCTGTGTGTGAGTAGTAAGTGTAAATGTAAATGTCTATGGGTAAATGTTAGTGTCATAGTGAATGTGTGTATAAGTATCATAGTGAATGTGTGTAAGTGAAGGTGTGCTGTGTGTGTGTGACCACATGTGTATAAGTGTAAATGTAAGTGTCTATGGGTATATGTAAGTGTCATAGTGAATGTGTGTATAAGTGTCATAGTGAATGTGTGTATAAGTGTAAGTGTGTGTGTGTGTGTGTGTGTGTGTGTATGTGTGTGTGTGTGTATGTGTGTTGTGTGTTCCTAAATAATAATAACAATAGGCATTAAGTAAATAAC
>JABUQX010041443.1:12500-18893 GCA_015478945.1 Trachelipus rathkii | reverse complement strand
TGCTAATCCCTCTGAAAATATTACCGACAAAATCTCATCACTATGAAATCTCTACAAGACGACCAAGTTGCCAACTTAATCAAGAAAAGTAGCCAAAATCAGAAGTAGCCTTAATTTTCAATCTCAGTCTTGACCGACTTGTGTTTCGGTTACTTGCAAAATACCCTTTGTTAGTTATTATGTAACTGATCATCATAAAATTATTAAATTGTGAATGTAATTGTTGAATTTTAGTGGTGTTCAATACTGCATTAAATGTTTAAAATATTAAAAAAATTAATAAAAAAAATTTTCATCTTTGTTGAAACCTCAAGGGGGAAGCAATTCTTTATATATATATATATATATATATATAATATATATATATAACTAATTGAGCTATATATATAAATATATAATATTATTATATATATAATATATTACTATAATATATATATATATATATATATAGTATACTATATATATTATATATATACCAACTAAATATATTATTAGGGATGCACCGATCATCCGGCTCCGGCCTCCGGCTCCGGCTCAGCTAGGGCCGGATCGGCGTATTTTAAAGATCTCCGACTTCGCGCGTCGGGACCACTGCTCTCCGGCTTTCTCCGGCCGGAGGCCTATATTTTTAAGGTAGTTTTGACAAACATAACATATTATTAATTCATTGAAAGTAAATAATGAGACATTTTATGAAATAAATTTATTTAGGAAGAACTGATTCATACAAAAAGTGTTAAAAAATTATTACGTAATTCTTTTTTGTTGTGTGTATAATATTAAGTCAACTTAATAAAACTAATATTATAACATATAATAAATATAATAATATAGAATAGGCCTATATGACACCATTTACTAAATTTACTAATTATTTTGATAAACAACTTAAAAGGGTTTGATATCCAAAATGACTACCCCTAACAAAAAATACACTTTTGATAAATCTAGCTTTAAAAATGCAATACAGAAATAGGTAAATGAAATTGGTAAAAGAACTTTTAAACTACATGCCATATCTGACTAAAAGACTAAAAAATCATGATATATATCCTTAATCCTTTAAAGTATAAAGAGCTATTTAAGTTGAACAAACTAACATTTTAAACTACTAATATATATACTATGATATATATATATATACCTACTATACTTATATATATATATATCATATATATATATATATAAATATATCATATATTTATATATATATATATATATACTATATATATATATATATATATATATATACATATATATATATATGTCATCATATATATAATATATATAATATACTAAAATATATATATATATTATATATATATATATATATAATATATTACTATATATATTATATATATATATATATAATATATATATATATATTAATATATTTATATATATATATAAATATATATATATATATATATATCTATTATATATTATATATATATATATATATATAATATATTATATTATATATATCAATATATATATAATATATATACATACTATATATATATATTATATACTATATATATACTATATATTTATAACAACTCCCAGGAAGGGCTTTCGCCTGTGCAGGTTGGTCCAGCATCTTACTTCTTCTGGCCCGCAGAACTTCAACCCTAGAGCACCCCAGAAAACCATTTCTCACGGCTCAAAGTGCTTCTTGACGCCAGTCCTCGAGTTAAACACTCTCAGTAGGTTTTTCGCCCTTTCAGTAGAAATAGCATCTTCTTCCATTAGGCCTCAAAACTGCGTTACTCAGAGCTCTTCCAGAGGATCTTGCTTTCTAGGCGCATAAGATTCTAACGCTGGACCAAGAGTAATAAAAGCAGAAGGAAAGGACCGGGTTGCTAGCCCTGTCGCCCTATAACCATGCGAAGAAAATCTTCATTTGTCCTGACCGCTACGAAACATTCAACCTTCTTTGAGCACAAATCATTTCCACTGTCTTCAAAATAATTCCATTCTTTATCCAAATATATATATCCAAATCCTATTTAATTTTTCGTTATAGCCAAAAAGAACCAATTAAAATTTTTTCTATCTTCTTAAATTATTTTTGTCAAAACTCCATCATCTATTAAAATATTAACGGGAAGACATAAATTTTAAAATTTTGTTGCTCCTCTACTTGAAGTTTTATAAAATTTTAATCTTGTTTTAATAATTATTTTTAATTTTGATTTTAATTTCAAAATGTTCAACTAAATTTAAACTGTATTTATTGAGGATGGTTAGATTTTTTACTTTTCTTTCAATTCAATCTGCTTTCTCCTGTTCTCAGACTAGAACTATTCGGAGCTTTCTGAATAGCTCTCCCAATCTCTTTTCTGGTTCTTCTCGTTTCTTCCTTCCCAGCTGTTTTCAGTGCGTCCGACTCCATCGGCGGTCAGAACAATATATGACAATATAATATAATATATATATATATATATATATATATATATATAATATATATATATATATATATATATATATATATATATATATATATATATATATATATATATATATATATATATATATATTAAAAATATATATATATATATATATATATAATATATTATATATATATATATATATATATATATATTATATATAAAGTGCATGTTCCGGCTCTATTCATACTGTTATAGAGAGTATGCCACAATAGAATTTTTTGAGAGAAAATTAAATTATATATTAAGCAGCAAAGTCAGTGAAAGGAAGTTAAATACCTTATGCATTGCTATTTAGGTAACCCCATTCTCTAATATTAAAATCAAATTCTCTTTAAATATGATGAAAAAACAGGAGCTGATCAGCTATTGTTGGAGAAAGACGATTCCTTTTACTTGTAGAAATATTCCTCTCGCTAAATACACTTGAAGGTGGAGGAGAGAGATATTTCCTAGCTAATTTAGGTAAGATGCAATCAGGATAAATATCTTTTCTTTCTTATCCACCATAAAAGTAGATCAGTATCCCGATGGTTCGTTGCCATAAGGTTGGTGCGCAAAAAATATTTATCCACCCACGTAGTTTGAATATAAATTTTCTAATTCACTGTTGTTTTCTCTCACTGCTGCTTCTACGTTTGCATTTTAACTTTTTTTCTCCTTTGATCAGTTCCATTGCGTTTGATTGCATCTGCATTTTTTATTTCTTTCTACGATTTTTCTTGTTTAGGGATGTCCATCAAAGGATTGGTCCAGAAATTGAATGTGTTTCCTTCTCAATTTCTGCCGTTTCATTTTTCAGATTCTTCATGTGAATCTGTATAAGACTGATCATTTTGATCCATTCATTTTGTTCATTAGGAATCTGCGTCACTAGAAATATTTCCCAGCTTTAATGCAGGATTACTTTCTTCTTTGGCATACATTTGGTCTTATTTTAGGTCAATAATATCAAAGGGAAGCTAATTTGTATTGTGGATTCTAAACTGTGCAAGCTACATAAAGTTTCTGTCTCTTAATGGTTACCAAAACATTCAAGACAGAATTTAAAGAAGTTTCATCTTTCATATTTTTACACCGCTATTCCTTCCAAGTTTTTGCTAAATATTTTTGTAATGCATTAACTGCAGGTATTACGAAAGATAAATCATACATCATTATCACTCGCTATTGTAGATAATTCTTCAAATGGTTGTAGCAATCTAATTATATTCTCCATTTTTTGTTTTGTGACTTGAATTTTCTATATCTAGATTTTTTTTTTGAAAGAATTTGAAAAAATATATAATAATTATAATTTTTATGATCTCTATTATCCTTTGCAGCATATAAAATGATGAATTCCATCTTGTTTCCACATCTTGGATAAGCTTGTGTATTGGCAAATTCAGATTTTTGGAATTTCCGTTTAATTTTGTTGTAGCAATTTGGTGATCTACTAAACATGACCCTAAAAATTTTCCTACATAAAGTTAATTAAATCTTAATTGACTTTTTTCAGAAAAATATAGCATTCATGTGACTTACTAGCTGCATAGGAACTGAATAAACATTCGGCTCTCATACCTTTTTGTAGAATGGTTTGTTTGCGTGCGTTATCTTAGACAACATGAATACTTTTTCTTTTTAAAATCCCAGATCTAGGCCCCAACTTTTACCTAAGACATATTTCTGCTGAGATCTCGAGAACACACCAAAAAACCTAGCTGATTTGTCATATGATACTCTAACTCTTCCGTAAAATACTTTAACAGATCCAATGTCCTGACATACTTATAAAGCTTTCATTGTTATATGAGCCAAGTCCAAATATCTGATGTTAATGCTATTGCTTGAATTTCTTGCAGCTGAGTGTTATTTTGTTCTTTAACCTTTTAATATATTGTTTAGATAATCTCTTCTGAAAGTACCTCCTTGATGGAATATATTGTGGACATACGCGATTTATTAATCTCTTAAATTCAATGTCTTCAACAAAAGAAAATGGTAGAATGTCACAGCAATCAATCTCCAATTTTGATGGAATTTCTTGTGCTTTTTTCTATCGTGCAATTTGCGACACCCTTTTTTATCAGAGTCCATTCAACAATCTAGACTGACACACTGACTCATTTTGAATAGAGGAAGTAGTGATGATATGGTGTGGACATGGAACCTTATCTGCACTGTGGCCACTTACAAATCATATTTTCTTTTTAAGCCACTTTCCTCTCCGAGACTCAGATATTCTTTTTATCTTCAAATTGTGAGTTTACTGTTTCTTGTTCAGATTATTCAGTAAAGGTTTGCTGCTATAATATTGCTTGGTTTTCCTCTGATTGTATATGAATTCCCTAGTAGCGACAAAGTGGTTCACAGCCTCACCGGTTAAAGCCCTCTTCAAAGGAGTTGTAACTTCTCGTTAGTAGTTACTACTTAGGATCAGGACGAGGAAGGTGCATGATATTGTATGTTGAGAATCAATACCTTCTATATATATATATATATATATATATACCTTATATAATATATATATAGATATTATATATATATATATTAAATATACTACTATATATAATATAATATATATATATTATAATAATATATATATATACATATATATATTATATATATAAATATACTACTATATATATATATTATAGAATATATTATATATATAATATACTATATATATAATATATATAGATATATATAATATATATTTATATATATACTATATATATATACTTATTATATATTATATATTATATACTATAAGGTAAGTGTAAATGGAAATTTCAATTCTCCGGCCCCGCTGGAATTAATTTCATTTTCCTCCGGCCTCACCGGCCAAAAATTACTCAACGCGTGCATTCTCTATATATATATATATATATATATATATATATATATATTATATATATAGATTAATATATACTATATATTATATATTAGATAATATATAATATATATATATAGATTTAATGGACTTTTTTTACTTTCATTCAACGAAAAATCTTTCTTTGTTATTTATCTTATATTATTTAACTATATATATATTATATATTATATATATACTAATCATTGTTATATAGTGTACCTATATAGAAAAATATATATATATATATATATAATATATAATATATATATATCATAATATTATATTACATATATATATATATATTATATATCTATATATATATATATATATATATATTATATATATATAATAATATTATATATATATATAATATATATATATTAATATATATTATATATTATATATATTATATATATATATATATATATATATATATATATAACGGTAACCTTATTTTTGAATAGGGAGTTAAAAATTTTCCTTCTCCGCCTCGGCGCAAAATTATCAACGGTGCATCTCTAATATATATATATATATATATATTATATATATATATTATATGTATATATATAGTATAATATATATATATACTACTAATATATATATATATATAGTTATATAACTAACATATATATATATATCATATTATAACTATATATATACTATATATATATAATATACTATTATATACTATATACTACTATATATATAATAATTACTATATATATATATATCATAATATATATACCTATATAATATATAGACCTTTTTTACTTCTCACGGACATTTATTATTTTCTGACAAATGAATGCATTCGAACAAAAAATTCAGCTTTAACGCAAAATTAAAAATAAGAAATAATTCTTACGAAAAAAATATATTGAATTATTGTGAAGTCAAAAAAAGTTACAAATTTAAGAAAACCAATTCTTTTGAACATTTATTGAGAGAGAAAAAACATAACCTGTATCCGACAATAATAATTAACATCGCGCTCTCTAAAACTTAAATTGTTTTAAATTCAGATATACATTTTAATATACTTTTAAATAAATCCCTGACCTTGAAATGTCTTTTCCACCA
>JABUQX010041443.1:0-7500 GCA_015478945.1 Trachelipus rathkii | reverse complement strand
TAACCTAACCTAACCTAACCTAACCTAACCTAACCTAACCTAACCTAACCTAACCTAACCTAACCTAACCTAACCTAACAACCTAAACCATAACCTCACATAACCTAACTTATAATAAAATTTCAAATTAAAAATAATGATTTATCTTACCTCCCGCAAGTAGTTATTGAATTTAACACACACTGGTTGACAAATATTTAATTCCTCTTTGTTTTAATGTAATGTTATTAAAAACCATTAGAACGTAATTACAATAATTCACATATTGAAAATCAATTTTGATTATTTTTTTTTAGATCGTCGAGGTAATAATGAAGACTCGAATTCCCTTTCAAAAACATCAAATAAAAAGAAGGGATTAAAAAAGAAAGAATTAACCCCCGTTAAAAATACACCAGAAGCGTGTAGTATAAGAACTATTTTCTCTTCATTATAGGGTAAATTTACTTTTTCATCAACAAACTTCACCAAAGAACGTAAGAAAAAATTGACATGACCCATATATATTATAATATATTATATATATATATATATATATATATTATATATCTATATATATATTTTATAATATATATATATAATATATTATATATATATATAATATATATATTATATATATATTATAATTTATATTATATATTATAATATATATATATATATATATATAATATATATTATATATATATATAATATATATATATATATATATATAGTGGAAGGATCAAATATTAATTTTCTACGAAAAAATGGGAGTAATTTATATCTAAAATCATCTTACCTAAACTGTTAACTTAATCGCCGAACATGAGAGTGAGCAAAATGCGAGATAACATCTTCAGTTTTTGTAGTCAATATTTCGATGGTATGTAGAGGAGGGACAGTCCAAAAAGTCTTCATCTCCAATAGTTATATTCTCAGTAGGTTTTCAGAAAGTTCTTAATGTTAAAAAGCTTCTTTGACTGAAGCAGTAAACAAGGGAAAATAGACAGTATTGCAAGGCAAGAGTAAATATTTGTAAATTGTGATGCGAACAAGAAAAACTAGTCCGTTCTATTGCTGTTTTTGACGATCCTGTTTGCTGTCTGATGCTTTCAACCCCATTAAATCCCATGTCTGCCTTACTAAATCTTCTATTAGGCTTTCGAGATCTTCCTTGTAAAATGTTACACAATCCTTCATGCAAGGAAGAAATAATTTCTTTATGATTTAAAAGCCTCTCTCATAATGCTGATATTAATCATTCAAAAAATGGTATAAAAATGGGTGTCCGATAATAAGTCTGTGGGTCATTAAGTATTGAAATGATGGCGTCACTTATTTTTGGGGACTTGTTAAATCTTTGATACAAGCATTCAATATCCAGATTGAACGCTCGACACATACTTCAAATCTTGATTGAAATCTATGTTGCATATGTTCTTTGATGGCTTGCAAGTTTAGTTTAACTAAAGGACTTACGAGATTTGATCCCTGACCGCGACGAATTATATTAAATTAATTTAAACCCTCACTTTATAGTTGTTTAACAGATATTTAACTAAAATTTTTTAGTGCATTGAAAATTTCGGGGGCCATGGCCCCCTGGGCCCCCCTAGATACGCCCTGTATATATATATAATATAATATATATATATATATATATATAAATATATAAATATAATATATATATATATATATTATATTATATATATATATTATTATAATATAATATTATATATATACTATATTATATATATATATATATAATATAATATATAATATATATACTATATAATATATATATATATATAAGTAGTATGTAAAACGAGCGTATCACCCCCCCCCTCATTTCACTCGGAGATGTCCCGGAAGACGCTTCGCTCCCCGTTTTACATACTACTTAAAAGAATGAAGTTGAAAAAATTGATTTATAATAAAAAACTTTCTTTAATAAATATGAAGATATTAATTGAACTTGATGATAAAAATTATTCAGTTATTGGGAGGAAGGTTTATTCGTAGGAGACATTCCGGTACAGTTGTTCATTTTGTAAGAGAGACCTACAAACCACTTATTGGTTCAAAATTGTGGACAGTTCTATTAATTTTTGCCCTGACTGTAAAAAAATTATTACAAAGTTTAAGAGATGAATATGATAACCGCAATTTAATAAATACGTATAAAAGAAGATGAAGTATTATAGGTGACATCTTATCATTGGCGCAATATCACGAGAAGAGAGCAAGTGAAATACATTACTAAACATTAAACATACACTTCACCAAGAATATAATTTAGAGAAACATATATTAAAAATATTACAAAAACAATGAAGATATAAAGAAGAATTATGATAAATTAAATCTCAACGATAAATTAGAAGAGACATTTCAACAGGAGATTAAGAATTTCAAAATATATTGATTTGCTTTGTATTTTCATTTAAAAAATTTATTTCATTAAAAAAGATGTAATGCAGTGTACATGTAATATATAACATTACTTCATTTATATATTATTACATTAAATGAATACAATGAAATGTGGAAGAAAATATGTGAGGAATTAACAATGGGATTTTAATCAAGTAAAAAGGATCATGAGCATTACTATTTAAAAAATTCTATATATAATTTTTCCTTTTATTTTTGATCATTAAATATGTTACTAAGGATATGTAACCGATCAAGGTTTTTAAAATGATTTTTCAAATTCTTCAATATATTTTCTTCCTTTGAAGAAATTTTACATCTAGGAGTTTCTTTAATATATAATCAGTATCTGCGATTAATAAAACAAAGGTTTTTGTTGTCTCCCAGTTTCTACCATCCTTTAAATTCTATCAGTTTATATGCATTTATTTTATGTTTATAACTTCTTTTCATGAATTTAAAATTTTTAATATTAAAAATGAACAATAACTTCACATAATCATATTTTTGTTATTTTTTCATCATTCTGAAATCGTCATCATTTCTTCTTGATATCGAAACACCAGTGTCAAGCTTTTTATTATTCCTTCTTCAATTAATGAAATTGTTCTTAATTGTTCTAACCAAGACCGTTTAATTCTTCGATATCATTACTTGTAAAGGTTTCTAGTTCTAAGAGTTCTTTTATTCTTTCGGTATATACTTCATTAATTTTTGAGATATAATTTTGAAGTGTCCATTTATTATAGAGGAAAAAAAAGTTTATGAAAAATTAATTTGATGATAATCTCCACCAATATATTGCATTTTAATATTGCCTTCATTGAAAAATTTAATTTTCTCATCATTCAATAGATTCACATATCTTCTTGGAAGAAATACATCAGTTACTTCATCCTCTCCCACGCTTAGAATTGCAAACATTGTGAGACCATATTTTGTATTTATTTTTCTAAGTTCAATAATGTTATAAATCACATCTTTATTTAAATCAGATAGTTTTGTAGTGTGCACGTAACCAGTTGAATAGTTCAAAATTTTTATTAGCTCTGATTGGTTTTCCATCTATTTATTATAGAGAAAAAAAGTTTTCTGTTTTTAATTTTATAGTTTATATTCATTCTTTAATATCCCTCAACATCATATCCATCAGAATTTCAACAGACTTCCCCTCATCCCCATTTTTCTTTAGCAAATTTTCTCTTTCCTTTTTCCATCTTTCTTTCTCCATCTCTCCCATAGGCACCCTTCTATATTTTTCTATCTTTTCAAATATATTATCCATCGTAATTATCCTATTATCATTAGGTTCATCTCCTAATAAATCTTTTTCGGAAAGGTCATTCGGATTTCCTAAATCGTATTTTAGAAACATTGAATAATATGCATAGATTTTTCATTGGTTGTATCACTTGCAGCTTGAAAATTTATGATATCTCCTTCATTAAGATGAATGCTTTTTATTCTAATAATTCTAAAATCTGTATCACTATATTTATATATATCTAAATCTTTAAATTCATCTCCATTGATAAATAACCTCACTAAAATATATCGATCTTCATCTAGAGATGCCAATGTAATTGTATCTATAAATCTTTCATATGGCATAACATAACCAGTTTTCTTCGAAGATGGTCCTTTCATTCCTAATACGAACGGAAACTTTCCTGATTCTAATTTTGAATTTGTTTGAAAAATTATTGTTTCGTAAGCACATGTTTCTTTTTTAAAATTATTTATATTTTCACTAAGAGTTGAAATCTGTTTATTAATCGGTTTTCAAAGACGTTTTAAAACCATCTTTTTAACAGAACGTTATATGCATTGATCAAGAGTTGAGATTTTTATTTCTTCAACAAATTTTTTTAATATGATCCACCTTCAGATTGTAATTCAGTTATTGATTTATTCATATTTCCCGTCTGTTTTAACATTTTATCAACCTTATTTCTTGTTTCTTTTACAAATATTCTGTATAAAATTTTGTTATAGTAACATTCGTTTTCCTTCTCGAGGATTAGGCCGCATTTGCCACAGCCTTTTATTTTCAATATCAAAATTACCTCCTTCATCTAAATATTTAAATCCAATTCCTGACAGTGCTGGAGGTCCTCGAGGTCCTCACGGTCCTGGTAGTCGGGGTTTTTCCCTCACGGTCCTGGTAGTCCACTTCTTGTTAGAGGTCCTTCACTAAAGTTGTTAACACTCATTTATTATAGAGAAAAAAGTTCTTGTAGAATAGAGTGAAAATTTAATTTCAATACGGCTACTCCGAGAAGAACGAATAAACACAAACAAAATGGTAAATTTTGACACAAATGACCACAAATAACTTCATTCGATTTTTGTATTTGATACGTTGAATAGACAATATCACATTGAATATAATTTTCAAATTCATTCGGAGGTTCAACACCGAATGAATCGAAATAATAGCATAAGTTTTTACAATTCTTAAATCAACACGTCCAATAAGTTCTTGAACCTTTAATTGAATCCAAATTTAAGATTCCACATTCCTTTTTATTAGACTTTTTTGGAAGAACATCTCTCATATAAATTCCTTCAGAGTTTAGAATTTTAAGTTGATTAACGTATTTCATAAGATCGTATTGACTCAACGCTTTTATCAGAATATTCAACTTTTGCATGGTTTTAAAAATAAACCCTCGGCAGTTTTTCGACGAGGGTATGGTTTTAAAAAAAGACATTTTCCATTTGTTTTCTTTTTTTCCATTTGAAGGTTATGCCTTCTAGTTTCTTCTAATTGCTTTTGAGCTGTTTTTTTTATCATTTACAGTCTTTGCTATAGCACTAGCTCCACCAGCAAGAGAACCGATTGCACTTGCAGCCCCTAATAACATTGGAAGTGTTATTATAAATCCTCCGTGTTTTACCAAGGCTGTTACTTGTGATATGCTTAATTTTAAATTAAATGGTGTACCTTTTAAAAATTTAGCTTTTTGAGTTTGAGTTAGGAAAAGAGATATATTTCCTTTATCCTTTGGATTAATTCTAAATGATATAGAAGATTTTTTATTTACTGCGTTGTTTAACTTCTTTACCTGATTCGGTGTAAGATATACTTTCATATCGTTGTAAGCCATTTATTTAAGAAGAAAAAAGTTATTATATATAAAATTTTATATATAATTTTTTCCTTTTTCTAATTATCGTAAATTAAGAATAGGTGGGAGTACGCAGCGTACTCCAATCTTCATTCAATTATCGTAAATTATAATAGATGGGGGTACGCAGCCTACCCCCATCTTCATTCAATTATCGTAAATTAAGAATAGGTGGGATGCGCTGCGCATCCCACCTCCGTATAATTATCGTAAATTAAGAGGAGGTGGGAGGAGCAGCTCCTCCCACCATCGCATAATTATTATAATTTTTATTTAATTTTCATAGAGTTTTTATAATCAATTTTAGGGGGAGAGAATTCTTCCCCCCTAAATCTTCATTATTATTTTTAATTTCTTATATTTTGTTAGAAGTAAATTGAGTTTTTATTCTTCCACATTCTAGACATATACCTCTAAGCATACTACTTTTAGAAGTCATAACCTTTTGAACATTTTCAGTATTTGTTATTTTCCAACAATGAACACAATAATACCTCATTTATTTAAGAGAAAAAAAACTAATAAACGATATTCATTTTATTCCCATCAGATTCTAATTTCAAAATCCGATCTGATATTACTAATGCATAAGCTATTGTAGGTTTTGATATATTTTTCTTAAAAGTTGCTCGTATTTTGATATCCGTGACCGAGTTTTTTAATTTTTCAGATTGTCTACTTACATCAAATACTAGCAGTGGGTACAAGTTCCGGTATTCTGTTAAAGTAATAGAACAATTTTTTTTAGGAAGTACATGATTAAAATAATCTGAAAACATTTTATAAGCGGTTGTATAATAATTTTCATTAAAATCAAGCTGAAGATTCATTTCTAGATATCTTTCACTATTTAATTGAACATAAGCGCTAGTTATACTACAATGATCAAATATAGCTGGATTCATAATTTGATTATCGTCTTTGCTTTCTTGAAATGCTAAAATTATAAATCTCGGTTTCTCTGATCCGGCTGTAACATTTAATCTCCAATCGAATTGTTTTTGTCCTTGATTTACTTCTACAGATTCACACTGTCTGTTTAAGAAACTAATATTAAATACTCTTTTGGAGAACAATTACTTAATTTATCATTATATTTATCTGTAAGAGTTACATGTAGAATTCTCTGAGCTATTTTCGATAAAAATAACTATATACACATCTGGAACTTTAAAATCCATTCATCGTGTTTATTCTGAGTATTTTAAATATAAACATACATTATATTAATCATATTTTTTTCTTCTTAGAGTTAAAACTGATGATTTATTCACTACTAATGAAATACTGGTATCAAATTTATTCACAAAATCAGTAGAATAATATATAAGATTTAAAAGGAAATAGCTACGTCTAAGAAATTTACGACATGAGTTTTTGAAAATAAAGTAATTGTTAGATTATCTCATACATTGAAATAACCAGGAAGAATTATTATATATAATATTAAGGAGATACATATTATTTTTCTACATTTATCAGGATGACACACAATTAAAATTCTTACCTTTCTGAATAATCAATAGGATGTATGTTTAAGATGTACTTTCAATAGTTGATGGATCATTAGTCCAGGACTTTGAATGATCCTTCTAAAATATTATCAATTTCCAAGTTGGTAATCAACTCTTGAAAATAAATACAAATTCCTGTAAAAATGTAAATTTATAAGTTATAATTCTATTTCACGTGCTTCCAGTTCCTCAGTATCCTAGAGCTGACTCCTTTCTTCAATGTAAGATATAATCAAATCAAGGATTTCATTCTTATCAAAGACCCTTCGATGAGGTGATTCAACTAATAACTTCTAGTAGGTATAAAATTATTCATCTTGAATTTTGAACAGCATATATCTGTATATCAGCGGGATTTATTTAAATTAGTTCCTGTAAAATAATTCAGTGTGTTCATCGTATATTTAAATACGTTTAATAGCATCTCTCTCTTACTTCGTGGT
>JABUQX010041442.1:22500-27629 GCA_015478945.1 Trachelipus rathkii | reverse complement strand
TAGTAATGCTTCGTTCATTGTGGATTGGGTGTTTAACCGTTTTCGCATTTATCATTGAAACGCTTTCGCGTTTTCGTGCGCCGCTTTAAATATATATATATATATATATATATATATATATATATATATATATATATATATATATATATATATATATATATATAATAACATATATATATATATTTATATATATAATATATAACTATATATATATATACTATATATATACTATATATATATATATATATATATATATATATATATATATATATATATATATATATATATATATATATATATATATATATATTGCGATCCCGTTGACACTTATACACACACACTTACACTCACCCATAGACACTTACACTCACACACACAAGCACACACACACACACACACACACACACACTCGATATTTTGATGCCACAGCTTTGATGCCTCAACTTTGATGCCTCAGCATTGATGCCGCAGCATTGATGCCTCAACTGATGAGCACCTATATTGTTGTTTAAGAATGGTCAATTTCAGGCCCCTTGATACGGTATCAAGGCCAAAACATCAAAAAGAGCTAAGCTAAAGGGGGGTCAAAAGGGGGCAAAAAATAGGGAAAAGGTACGTACGACGGTTGCTTCGCAACCTTCTCCGAAGGGGTGCAAAAAAAGCTACAAGGCCAGAAAACTACAAGGCCAAAAAGCTACAAGGCCAAAAAAAGGTTAGCTCCAGTTTACTCTCCCTACTAGTTATTTATATATATATATATATATATATATATATATATATATATATATATATGTAATAATATATATATGTAATATATTAACATAATAATAACAGCATATATAACTATATATAATAATATATAATATATATATATATACATATATGTATAATATATATAATATGTATATATGTATATGTATATATCTATAATAACCAACAATACTATAATCGATACCAACAGCAATATATAATAACTATGTATATATATATATATATATATATATATATATATATATATATATATATATATTTATATAATATATATATGAAATAATGTATATATATATATATATATATATATATATATATATATATATATATATATATATATATATATATATATATATATATATATATATATATATATATATATATATATATATATATATTAGTGATGGGACGATTATGAAATTTTTGCCGATGACGATGACGATTATAGTAAATTTTGACGATGACGATGCCGATGACGATGACGATGACGATGACGATGACGATTATTTGAAAAATATATATTTAAATTTTTTTCTCTCTCTCTCTCTCTCTCTCTCTCTCTCTATATATATATATATATATATATATATATATATATATATATATATATATATATATTTATATATATATATATATATATATATATATATATATATATATATATATATATATATATATATAAGTCTGTAGAAAGGGGGTGAGGTGTTCAACCCTCGAAATTATATAAGCGATCAAAATTTTTGATTCCTTAAGTGTCCTAATTTTAATAATAATAATAATAATAATAATAATAATAATAATAATAATAATAATAATAATAATAATAATTATTTCTATTAATGAAAAACTATAATAATATTAATAATAAAAATAATAATAATAATAATAATAATAATAATAATAATAATAATAATAATAATAATAATAATAATAATAATAATAATAATAATAATAATAATAATAATAATAATAATAATAATAATAATAATAATAATAATAATAATAATAATAATAATAATAATAATAATAATAATAATAATAATAATAATAATAATAATAATAATAATAATAATAATAATTAAATAATAATAATAATAATAATAATAATAATAATAATAATAATAATAATAATAATAATTAATGAATATGAAAAGTATTTATTAATGGAAATGAGGAGACATGTTTGTGGTCCGTAACGATTTCTTAGGTCAAGTTGCTGTTCTTCATTTATGTATAAAATATTTAGACCAGATGATAGCAAATTGGCTACCTCAGTTAGGAATAATGATGGATGTATAAATATTTAAAATATAAGTAGGGAGCTGTAATCGTTGATGGAACTAGCAAGTTCATTCCTTCTTCAACTAAATCTTTCTCTCCTCATAAACCATGATTCGATCGTGCTTGTTCTTTGGCCATTCAGGCTAGAGACAGTGCGTATCGGGGGTGGAAAAATTCTCGTTCTCCAATCACTCTCGCCAATTTTCATTCAGCTAGTATCTTCGACGAACAAAGCTGCCTTTCATCAAATGAAAGTGCGCTAACTTCCTTGGTTCTCTTGCTGACAAATCTTTCTGGCCTCTTGCCAAAAACATCTCTAGCAACTTCTGTAAATCTACCTTTCCTCTGATGGTTATGTTGTTAATTCTCCAACTGAAAAGGCCAATCTCCTCGGCCTCCTATTTTCCACTAACTCAACCCTAGACGATTCTGGCATTTCTCTTCCTCCTCCTTCTCCTCTCAGGTGTCCTATATCTTTGCCTGTGATTACATTTGATCGGGTGCATAGGCCCCTGAAATCTATGAAGGATAGGAAGACGGGTGGCCAGATGGCATTCCTCCCAAGTTTTGAGGGAGTGTTCGTGCTATCCCCGCCCCTCGTTCAACTATACTCTCTATGTCTCCAATACTAGCACTTTCCCTCAGTGTTGGAAGCTCGCATCATATGTCCAACCTATTCAGAAAAAGGAAGCCGCTCTGATCCTTCCTAACATCGGCGCTATAGCTCTCACTTGCATTCTATCTAAGATCATTGAAACCCTTCTCAACTCTCACTTCTTAGATTATCTGGAAACTCATTTCCTTCTTCGATCGCCAGTACGGCTTTCAGCGCTCTAGGTTCTTCTGTGATAGCACCTATCTAACCGATTTATGGTTTATCGCTCTTGAACTACGGGGAGACTTACGTGGTGGCGCTTGACATATCAAATTTGACCGAGTATGGCACGCTTCACTGTTCTCCAAGCTCCCCTCCTTTGGTTTCCTCTCTCTTTGCTTACTTATGTCTAGCTTTCTTTCAAATCTTTAAATATCGGCTGTTGTTGATGGGGCAATTGGTTCCGTTCCAATATTTAAAGCCAGCCAAGTTTCTATCTCTGTCTTATCTCTGTCTTATCTCTTATCTTTTCATTAATGATCTTCTCACCTGCACATCTAACTCTATCCACTCATATACCGATGACTCGACCCTTCATTCTTCAACTCATTTCAGTTCTGCTTCCTCTTTTACTTCTAGAATCGCCTCTCGTCTTAATCTTTCCTATTCTATTCTCGCTTATCTGGATAGAATTTCCGGATAGGGTCATCTCAACCTTGTGAAATTCAATTTTTTAAAAACACAACTTCTGAAGATCTCCTTCTCCAAAACGCATTCTAACTTTCCTATCTCTTTCGACGGTTCTCTCGTCTCTCCTGTTGACAATATAAACATCCTTGGCCTTAACATAAACAAAATAAATGTCTTGGAAACCTCATGTCACAATGGTTGCTAGGACGGCCTCAAAGAAACTGGGGGTTCTGTTTATACTGCGAGACTTTTTTTTCTCTTCTCAGTTCCTCCAGCTATACAAGGTCTCATCCGCCCTTGTATGGTACTGTTCTCATATCTGGGGGGGGGGGCCCTGGTTTCACCCGGCTTTTGGATAGGGTCGAGTCAAAGGCCAGAAGGCTTATAAACTGTATGTGCTTTATCTCTATTCTATAAGCACCCCAGCGGCAAGTACTCGAGGGAACTTATCATTTGCGTACCACCACCTTTACACAGCGACGCCCTCCATGCACTTCAAAGGAGTGCTATATCTAATGTTAATCTTGTGTGTGTGTGGTAACTCCAAGCTAGTTCGCTGTGGTGCTTCCTTCTTTCCCGCCACCTCTGTTCTGTGGAATTCTCTTCCATCTTGTGTATGTCCTGCTGAATTTAATCTCCCTCACTTTAAAGCCTGCGTCTGTGCTCATCTACGTAATTTGAGCTAGAGGGTGAACTTTTGAGCGTACTACACCCCCTTCTTGAATAGGGTTCTGACTGTGAGTGGTGGTGATAACTGTAAAAAAAATTCTTAGGTGGGCAGATATGTGGCAAATGAACTAAATCCCCTACTCACCCCATCAAAACATCATTCAGATTATCAGAAACTCACTCTTCAACATTACCCTCAGATGGACCACACAATATGTCGCAACCACACATACTTTTACCAATTCCAACATAAATTTAACCTTTAAATTCTAGCACTCACAGACACAAAATCTATCATAGCTCTACCACAAGTCACTCACATCAGGATTGCAATTCTTCTCTCCCCCTCTCATTCCTTTCCACACCAACACAAACACATTTCACACCACACCACTCATTTTCACGTTTCCTTCCATCTTTGTTTCAGTCACAGCTAGCAAATCAAATTTGCCCTTTCTAAATACACCCATCACCTCTCTCCTCTCCTCAACATTTATTCCTCTGACATTCCATGTATCCAAATGATTCATACATTTTCGCCGAAGATAGAACGCCGCTTATGGCGATCACGACCTTCTCTAAGCAGCAATGCATTAGCATTCCTGGCAAAAAGATAAAGTGCTAGTGGGCAGCCAACCCAACTACCATCATCACTTAGTGTCTACGACACGCAGGACATACGATGTCGGCAATTTTCTCCCCACACATAGGGATATAAAGGATATGGATGTCTAAGATGTTGTCTAGAAGAGGTGTGGATATAAGTATGTTTATATGATATGTGGATAAAAGATAGTGTCTCTAAGATGTTGTCTTGAGGATGGTGAGGATATGCAACTGCCGACAAGAAAAGCAGAACCAATTAGGTACTCAGAATATCATACATATCCATAATCAAAAATGGAGTATATATATATATATATATATATATATATATATATATATATATATATATATATATATATATATATATATATATATATATATATATATATATATATATATATATATATATATTATTGAGTTTTAATATTATCCAAAATTCTAAATATTTGTTCAATTAATCGGCAAAATAATCGGCAGAAATTGCCGATGACAATGACGATTGAAAAAATACGCCGAT
>JABUQX010041442.1:7500-12500 GCA_015478945.1 Trachelipus rathkii | reverse complement strand
TTATGATAAAAAAGCTCATCAAAAAACTTTTTAATCTGTCATTTGACGTCTGGAAGTAATTTTTGCTTCAATGTTGCCAATGATGGCTAACTCCTTGTAGTTTCTCATTCACTCTCTTCAAATTTGTGTGTACTCACATAAGTTTGATGTGCTCCCAATAGGTAAGTTGCTTTCTGAAGATCTGTATTTATTTGCAATATATTTGAGACAACATTAATGCTTTCCAATATTTATTTTGAAACACAAGACAGAGAATAAACTCAAATTTTCTAATTGCTTCCGGAGAAAGGCTTCGTTCTTTCACTTGATTCTATACTTCATAAATATCACGGAATAAGAACTGCCGAAATACTTTTGAAAATTTGTTTTTATTGCTATAAAGGAATCATACTGGATTGACCACCTAGTTTGACAATTTTATTAGTTGTTTTTGTGATACTATTCGATTATTGTTGAAAAGCTGCTTTAATTCCTTACCACAGGCTGCTACTCAGAACTGAATACACATATCTGTTTCCATTTGTCATAAGAATTTTTGAAGACCATTATATATCGTTACAGAATCATTAAGAATTTAATTTTAAATTATGAGCACTGCACAACTAATGTATTCTGCATTGAACAATCTCTATAATAGAGCCGGAAGTCTGAATTATTTCCCTCTCATATTGCTCCTCCATATAGCCTTGACTTCCGCATTTTTTCTTAACGTTAATGTTTTTGTTATCTAATACCTTAAGTATTTGTTTTTCAAAGTTTTCGGCCTGTTCTCTGTTATTTTATAAAAACCCACAAATTTTTCTTCAGAGGAGGTGCAACTATTTCTTAACTACGCCCAATTTTCACCCTCCTAAAAATGAACATAAAAATTCGGATTAGAATCATCGATTTTGATCCCTAATAAACACACAACTTGTAGCTTTTTTTACCCTCTAAACATTGTCGGGTGTTTTTCTGTGTCGTAGTCATTCTTTCAGAATGTTAAATTTTTCAAAACCCATTTTACATTCTTCGAATCAACTTCCAGAATTTTTTCGAAAGACTTTAAACTTGAAATATGCATAGGATGGGTCTATTACCATACAAAAAGCCAAGAATTTTCGGATTTTTTTGAATTTCGGCTCATGCGTTGTTCCAATTTCTAAACCCACTTTTTTGGATTTAAAATGAAAAATTTGCGATAATTTTTTTCCTGTTCGGCAAAGTGGATAAATTTTCAGAGCATATGTCAGCGGGGGAGATGACATTTGTTGCTTAAGATAATTTCTTTGTATGCAATATTTTAGATTATTTTGGAACAAATTTTTAAAAAAAGTTTTGAAAATTTTAAAAATTTATTTTTGAGTATACAAAAAAATATCTAAGTTAAAAAAAAATGCATCTCGCCCGATATACAAGCTTATGAAATTTGATGTTGATCGATGAGTAAAAAATATATCAATTTTTCACTTTTCCAGAAATTCAAATGTTTGAAAAAATGAAATTATTGGATATTTTTTTATTACTTCCGATCAACACACAATTTTAGGCTTGTTATAGTCGGGCGAGCATCATCTTTTAACTATATATATATATAATATATATATAATATATATATATATATATATATAATATATTATATAATATATATATATATAGTATATATATATATATATATATATATATTGTGTAAATTATGTATTTTTTTCATATGTTCATTTATTATTTCGTTTGTTTGCTCTTCGCAATTATGGGCCCTTTTACCTGCGTGGGCCCCCCGCCACGCGGGTGTCTGCGGCCGTTAGTTTACGGCCTGTATATATATATAATATCTATATATATATATATATATATAATTTTACTATATATATATATATATATTATATATATATAATATATATATATGTGTGTGTGCTGTGTGACAAACGTCGGGTCAGAGTCTCTCATCCCGAAATTTTTAAACAACTTACTTAAAGAAAATGTATATTAGACAAGTGTATAACAATATTCAAAGCCATTCACACAAAGCAATATGCAAGCATATTATCTGCAACTCTGTTTTTCGTTACATTATATATATATATATATATATATATATATATTATATATATATATATATAATTATATATATATATATATATAATATATCAATATAATATACATATAATATATATATATTATATATATATATATAATATATATATATATATAATATATATTCATATATATATATATATATATATATATAGTTATATATATATGAATATATAATATATAATATATTTATATAGAATTTTTTTATATATTATTATATATATAATTATATATATATATAATATATATAATAATAATAATAATAATATAATAATAATAATAATAATACCGTATACATATATATATATATAAATATATATATATACTATATATATATATATATAAATATATAATAATATATATATATAATATATACTAATATATATTAATATATATGTATATAATTATATATATAGATATAATATTATATATATATATCATATATATTATAATATAATTATATAATAATATAGTTATATTATATATATATATATATATTAATAATAATATATATATATACATTCGAAACACATATGATATAATTATATATATTATATCTATCTATATATATATATACCTATCTATCTATCTATCTATCTATCTATCAATCTATCTATCTATCTATCTATCATAACTATCTATCTATCTATCTATCTATCTATCTATTATATATATATATATATATATATATATATATATATATGTTTATATATATATATATTGTATATATATATATATATATATATATATATATATATATTTAGTGCTAAGAAAATATAATTTGGTGTTTTTTTAAGTTTTTAAAAAATTGCCCAAATAAGTAAGTTTTCCACGAAATATTTTAAATGTCGAAAATCATAAAAAACAAGAAATGAAAGCAGCTTCTGTCTGGAGATTATTTATATTTTACAAGATTTAACAATAAATTTGTGTTATATGTGAATTTTACTTTTAATATACAGTATGTTAGTATAAAACTATTTTATTATACGGTTTTCTTCATAAAAAATCGATATATTGTACATAGTTTTGTCTATTTTCTCTGTTTATTATTTATCGAAGAAATAATCTCTTATCTTATCACCTCTCTCTCTCTCTCTCTCTCTCTCTCTCTTCTCTCCTCTCTCTCTCCTCTCTCTCTCTCTTTCTTTTCTCTCTCTCTCTCTCTCTCTCTCTCTCCTCTCTCTCTCTCTCTCTCTCTCTCTCTCTCTCTCTCTCTCTCTCTCTCTCTCTCTCTCTCTTTCTCTCTCTCTCTTTTTCTCTCTCTCTCTCTCTCTCTCTCTCTCTCTCTTTCAGACGAAAACTTGACTTGATCTAAAAAGCATCGAGCAAAAGTAATAAATGTTAAAAATCAATGTACTTACTTTAGGTCAGTGACTCTTTTATATATAGTGAAGATTATGTTTAATAAAACTTAGCGAAAACTAATAGCTCTTTTTAACACCTTACTGTAAAGAGATATCTATTAAAATGTTTATCAGCTTTTGTGTAATACCCAAGGAACATAACAGCTCCTTGCGTGAAGACCGACTATTCCAACAGCAAAACAACATAGCCGTTCTGCTTCATTTAGTTCGCAGTGTAATAATGTACTTCCTTAACGTTAGACTTAAAAATACCTCAAACGAAATCGTGTAGTGGAAAAGAAAACAAAAATCTCTCTATATATATCATATTCATATATATATATATATATATATATAATATATATATATATATATATATATATATATATATATATATATATATATATATATAACTATATATATAATATATATATAATATATTATAACAGATATATATGTTTGTAGAAGATTTGCGTGCTTTTTCTCTCCTAAACCATTGATTATATAGCGAAAGCTTCAAAACCCTGGGCTATTCGCCTCTTCCTGACGCTCATATTTCAATTATTCTTTTCCAAAACATTACATTTTGCTCTGGCTCCAAAGCAGATATGAAATTGCTTAGAAAGATTATTCCTTCTTCCTTAGGCCGCTTTGCAATATAATATTTCTAATTTTTATATTTCTATTTTTAATGAGCATTTCGTAAAAGGAATCTTCGTTTTCAATATACATATATTATTATATATATAAATTATGTATATGTATTGTATCTATCTATTTATATATCTATAAGTATAAATATATTAATATATTAGTAATATATATATATATATATTGTGGCCAAGAAAGTTTTAATAATTATTCAAGAAGTTTTAATAGTAATAATTATTAAAGCTTTGAAAAGAAATGGACAAAATAAGTTTAGAATTACTAAATATAAAATCAAAGAAAGTTGATATATAAAATTCGGTTATAGGATATTATTTTCTCTGTCTGTCTGTCTGTCTGTCTGTCTGTCTGTCTGTCTGTCTGTCTGTCTGTCTCTCTCTCTCTCTCTCTCTCTCTCTCTCTCTCTCTCTCTCCTCTCTCTCTTCTCTCTCTCTCTCTCTTCTCTCTCTTCTCTCTCTCTCTCTCATTTCATCAAAATACGAAATCTTTATGAAAATAATGAAATACTATTGACGTGTAATTTAATATATCAAAATCAAATTTAAAATATTGAAATAATGTAATTAATTACTACTGAAATTTAAACGTTTACTAACCACTAGATGGAATATTCTACGAAGAACAATCCACAGTTTATACCACCACCTACTGACTCTCAAACAAATTTTTATACAAGAGCCATAGATATTGCGAGGACGTAGGAATTGCTCTTATTAATTATGAATAAAAGAATCTTTGATACTACAAGCATAGGACACAGATAATTATCTTTGGTAAGTTTTATCAAATAGAGGTTAAATATATTTCTGCTTTAAGTTTGTTCTTAATATATTGAATAAGTCGTGTTCGGTTACAACGTTGTTTTCTGTTAAATGTCTGAATTCGTTCCCATTTATTAAATGTTTGATTTTT
>JABUQX010041442.1:0-5000 GCA_015478945.1 Trachelipus rathkii | reverse complement strand
GAGAGACAGAGAGACAGAGAGACAGAGAGAGAGAGAGAGACAGATAGATTTAGCAATCTTATGTATGTAGTTACAGGAAATTGTAACGATTAATATTGATTTTTAATGCCTACAATGTTAAATATAGCATGTAGTGATAACGATTAGAATCGACCATGCCTGTTTTCGATTACTATCAACATTGCCTATGATTAAATAAAATATTTAGTGATTTACATCAGTATTGACTAGGCTACAATAATAAACTGCATAGGCTAAAATCAAGTAGTATCGATTGTTTTTATCGATATATGATCGATATGTTTGGCCCGTTTATTGAAAATTTTCTTCAATGCATTTTTAATTTTTCATATATTAAGATTAATAATATTTTATTTTTGTTTTTGTTATTCCCATTATTGCTTAAAAATTAACAAACTTACTTTTTTAAAAGCATTTCTAAATGAAATGAAAATTCTGAAATTAAAAAAATATTTTTAAAAAATATATCAAATATAGTCAGAGTTTTAAAAAATAATTAAAATAAAATTTTTTAAAACAATACGGCCTTGTGAATTTTTGGAAAAGTGAAAAATTAATATATATTTTTTCCTACTCATTTGATCAACATCAAATTTTCAGGGCTTCTATACTCGGACGAGTTGCATCATTTTTACTTAGATTATTTTTAAGTATACTCAAAAGAAAATTTTTAAAAAATTTCCAAATATTTATTTTTTAAATTTGTTCCAAGAACAAATCCAAAACTATTGCATATACAAAGAAATTATCTAAGTAAAAAATAGGCATCTCTCCCGACTACATATGCCCTGAAAATTTTATCCACTTCGCCCGAACAGAAAAAAAATTATCGCAATTTTTCATTTTAAAATCCAAAAAATGTGGGTTTGGAAATTGGACAACGTTGAGCACAAAACTCAAAAAATCGAAAAAGTAAATTGTGGATATTGTAGGTAATGAACCCACCTAAGCATATTTCAAGTTTGAAATCATTTTGAAAAAAATTCTGGAAGTTGATACGAGAAATGTCAAAAACATGGGTTTTGAAAAATTGAAAATTCTGAAAGAATGACTACAGACACATAAAAACACCCGAAAACAACTTTTTATAGGGCAAAAAAGCTAGAGTTTGGTGTTTTTAGGGTCAAAATCGGCTGAAAATTCCGAATTTTATGTTCATTTTCAGAGGGGGTGAAAATTGGGATTAGTGGAATTAGAAACAAACGTTTGAGAGAAAAGTCTAGCTTTGATAGAAAGGAAATAGCAGTTATAACGGCAGTTGTTCGGCATCAACAAGCTAGAAGAAGTAGCAAAGTTAGAGTTGACGTTTTTTTGCAAAACGCAAGAAAGAGAGGAAGGAAGAGAATCCAGAATGATCATTAAATTTTCTACAGAGAAAAAAGAGATTTAGTTTCTCGGAGAATAATTTTCACGATTTCCTGATGAAATATAAGTTGCATGCTATTCTGGAGTTTGAAGAGGATGGCAATTCTCTAAGGCAGCGTCCCAACGGAATGCATCTTCTATTGAAACAATAGGTAAAACCGCAAAGATGGAAGGTGCCGGGTCTGCCGGCCTACTGGTGGACGACGGCACGACACCAAGTCAGACCAATTACAGCATCGAAGTGACAAAAATTGTTTCCTAGCAGAAGGCGAGGGACTTTTTTTGCGAAAGTCTTAAAGAGATCGAAAATGATACCTATAAGTAGGTGATCGGAGGAATCTGGTGGTGGAAAGAGTTTAACAGAACAAATGAGAAGGATTGGAATTTAAGAAAAAGTCCGATTGGTTCATCTCCGAGAAGATAGGGTTAGGAAGCTGCACAATCTACTCAAGACGATAAGGGTAAGGAGCTGCACAATCTACTCAAGACGATAGGGGTAGGGAGCTGCACAATCTACTCAAGATTATTTTGCATTGAGAAATGGTATTTGAGTTCATCAGCTTAATCTAAAGAATTAGAAAAAAGTCATTGGTAATTGTGAAATATAAAATAAACAAAATATGATGATTTCACAAAAAAGAAGAAGAGTGAGCTCTGTTTTGGAGTATAAGAAAAGAAAGAATTTAAGAAAATATTTACTTGAATTAAGAGATAAATAAACAGAACAGATGGATTTATTATATTCATGGCAAGAGAATCTGAGCCACAAATTAAAAAATTCAGAAGAGACATGAGAGCAAACAAGGTCATTGCATCAATAAGCAAAACGACCTCCATTCACTAAAAATTGAGAATTGAGACTATATGGGGAGACAAAGTAAAGTATGTTATCCAGCCCTATACCTCCTCCTCTGAGTTTTAACACCCCTGTGACTCATCTTTCAATACAGTCTCATCTATTCTCTGTCCAACGCGCTAAAACACCTGAGTTGTTTCTAGTAAAAATTAGAAGTATGGTCTAGTGGAGGAAATTATGAAGTTCAACAAAATGGAAATTTAAATAAAGGGGGACTACCCAAACGGTCGACAAGGAAAATGCTCGACACCATAAATGGTTGACACAACATCGAAAAAATTTCCCGTACATCCCGCCACAGGCGTTAGGTTAGGTTAGGTTAGTTAGTTAGTTAGGTTAGTTAGTTAGTTAGGTTAGGTTAGGTTAGTTAGTTAGTTAGGTTAGGTTATAGGTATAGTTAGGTTAGGTTAGGTTAGTTAGGATAGGTTAGGTATAGTTAGGTTAGGTTAGATTAGGTTAGGTTTTAGGTTAGGTAGGTTAGGTTAGGTTAGGTTAGGTTAAGTTAAGTTGTGTTGGATTCGTTAAAAAAGCTCTAAATAACCATATTTTTTTTTTAACAAATGTCGAGGATTTGGTATTAGCTTCGAATAAAGATGGCGGATGTAGCAGAAATTAATGAAGAAAAAAAAACAAGACCAGAACAGGCCGACATTTCGGCGACAGCCTCAACCCCATATCGGTGGCCGTCAATCCCCAAGTTTTGATGAAAGGAGCTGTGATTGAGAAGCTATTTTAGGAAGCCACCTAACTTAGTTTATTCAAGACTATGTTTATTTACGTCATTTATAAATAAATCTGCAAAACACTGTGTAAAACAAAGGAATGCCTACTGCTCTAACCTTTAAACACTTCGGAATGAGAATATATATATATATATATATATATTATATAAATACTCTATATATATATATATAATATTATATATATATATTATATATATATATATATAATATGAATTATATATATATATATATATATATATATATATATATATATATACTATATATTAATATAATATATAATATATAATATATAATATATATATATAATATATATATTATATATAAATTATTATATATATATATATATATATATATATATATATATATAATATATAATATATAATATACAATATATAATATCAATATATATATTATTATATAATTATATATTTTAATTATATATAGTATATATTAATATATATATAAATAAATAGTAATTAATATCCATTTAATAATAGTATATAATTGTGATGTTGTTGGTGTATATATATTATAATATATATATTAATATATAAATATGTGTATGTAGTGTGTGTGATATGTGTATATATTGATTTGACTGTGTTAGTGGTATGTGATATGTGATGTATATGTGATGTGTGTGTGTAGTGTTTAGTTGTATACACTGTATGTGTATGGTGTGTGATATATATATATATAATATATATAATATGTTAGTGATGTGTATGTGTTATGTAGTGTTGATGTATAGTGTTTTATGTTTTGAAATCATTCTTCAATAAGATACTTTATTAAAGAACAAATAAAGAAATTCAGTTATAATGTGAATATTTTAAAAAATCTATTTATAATCATAAATATATATTAAATCCCAGTAAAAAAAAAAATAAAAATAATAATAAATATAAAAAAAAATCCAGTCCAATAAGAATAAATTAATTTTGTCAAATTATACTTTTTGATTTATTTTATAATTCATCATTAATGTTATTATTAAATTGCTAAACACTATATTTTATTTTCATTGAATTGACATTTTATTCATTTATTTCTATTTATTATGCTATTGATTGGGAGTGATAATGTTCATCTCTTTTAGTAATTTGAAATAAAAAAAATAAAAAAATATTTCTTTTTATTAAATATGTTATTTATTTAAACCAATTATTACTAGGTATATTTATTTTATTATAAAGAAATAATAAACCTAGCCAATTTTTCATTATATAATATATATATTATTATATATGAATATTTATTATATATTATAATTATTATAATATAATATAATAGATTATTATAATATTATATAGATATATAGAAGATATGGTATGATATATTATATATAGATAGATATATGAAGATTATATGATATATTATTATAATATAGACAGAGTAAAGTTGTCGTACAAGAATAGAAATTAATAAACTCATAATATACGACTGGGTACCGATAATACATACTGTAAAAGGGAACTCACTTAGGAAGAATAGTTAGTTATTCATACGAAATGATAAATAGCACTTAAGAATCTATAACGATGTAATAGATAAGAAATAAGATACATAGAATTGAAGAAAAGACTGAAATTTAGAATATTCCTTCTGCATTATTACAGCTATTAAAGAAATGAAATCTAAATATATATAATAAGTAAGCTATGTGAACTACTGAACTAATGAGTTAATCAACTAGAATTCAATAAATTAGTAAGATATATAAAAATACGTTATAAATGTTGTTGCATAAGTTAGATACACTCTACTAGAATAACCTATTACCTATAAATGTAACTAGGAAGCCCTAATAATTTATTATCTTGAAAGACCGATCTTATAAACGTGATACATATTAAAAGCAAATTTTAGATCATTCGTTTGACTATACACAAATATGATTTATTATTAGAGATATAAATCAATTATTATATAATACATAACGATTACTATGGTACTTACGGACTTTAGTTTATACCACTTATATACTATTAATATTTTGTGTATATTAAATTATA
>JABUQX010041441.1:20000-23529 GCA_015478945.1 Trachelipus rathkii | reverse complement strand
TCTATTAATATAATCTATAAGGCAATTTACTATAGTTTTTTTATTTATTATTTATGTTTATTTTTTTTTCACCTTATATATAATTTAGCATATTTTATAATATTTATTGTTAATTATTTATTTATGATTATATTATAATTTTATTATTATATACATTTATTATTTTTATATGTAATATTTAATAGTTATTTTTATATTATTATTTATTATATAATATTTTAGTTGAATATTTTTTGACATATATTGAATTCTCATTAATGGATTTGATTTTATTCAGATATTATCTTCCAATCGATCGACGAGTAAATGTCCAAAAAATGTTTCTTTTTTAAAAAATATAATTATTGGTCATTTTAATAAATTGCCTCTCAAAGTACTTTTGCAAGTACTCTTGCGCGCTAAAATTTATTTCAAAGTACCAGAAATGGTTACATAAAAGTTCAAGTAACTTAGTTAACTAATGTATACATTTGTGAGTTTATAGCGAAGACTGAACAAAGGTTATCAAAGTTCTTTATCCCTGAAAAATGAACCTTAAATACAACACTCACCAAAGTGCTGTATCTTATGAACCCAAGTCCTGATAATATTCTTATAAAGATTTATTATACTTTTCTATTAAAATTATTCCTACTATTTTAACTTTTTATTTTTTATCATATTTAATTCTATAAGTATATATTTTGTAATATACTATCTATATTAACTATAACTAATTATTACCATACTATTTTCAGTTATTATATATATCTTATTCTTTTTATTATATTTGGTACGTTCTTTCACTTTGGGATTATATTTTGTATTAGTTTTAATATAATATTATTTGTATTGTTATTCTCTTGAGTTGTGAGGTTGTTATTTGTATTATTGGACTGTTTAATGTTGCGATTGAATTTTATCTAGTTGTGTTGTGGGTTGATGATATTGTTTTGATTTTGTATGGATTTTCACGGGTTTCTGTGTAATTGATATTCTTTTCGCAGGAAGGTTCAGACCAACGTTTTAGTGCTCGCTGTTAAGAGTTTAATATTGATTAGGTTTTTAGGGTGTTATATTGTTTTTGTATGTTTTTTCCGAATTAGATGTTTTTGCGGTTCGCTAATTTTTGTTTATTGTGGTATTGGTTTGTTCTAGTGCTAGATTGTCTATTTTCGTGTTACGCGGTATTTTCGTGTTTTTTCGTGTTTTGTGATTTGTTTTCCGTGTTTGTTGTTGTGGTTTATTTTTGATGATTTAGGTGATTTTCGTATTTGTTTATTGTATTTTTTAATGTTTATTTTTTCTATTTTTTTTTGTTGTTTGTTTGTTTTGTTTGGATTTTCGTCTCCCCCGAATATCAGATCTATATTATTCTTTCCATAGACTATTTAATGGTCGTGAGTTAAACATCCACACAAGCTTCTACCTACATATTTATATGTCGCATTTCTTTATTCTATCCTATACTGTATCTCAACCGCTCACCCGTACTCTAGCTCGCAGAATCTGAGCATCTGCCATATAAAAAAATCTAGTGCCGAAAAAGAAATTACACGAACCAGCGTCAAAATTCATGACCTTAATACCGATTCCCCCACACATACCCGCAGTGCAGGTAAACTACTAGACCCTATAAGGACTTTTGCCTATGTGGAAACACACCGCAAAAACTTTAAAGATCCTCATCCTCATCTGCGCTATTTTGTAGTCCGAAAATACTGCAACTTTGTCCGCTTGAAATAAAGAAAGATATTGGGATGTCTAATTTTTTATCAAATTTGCTTTCTTTTTTTTACATAATCATACTATTCATGCTGCAAAATAAAGTGAAGGAGGCGTATCTTTAATGTCGGTAACTATAACTTCATTGTATAAGTATCGACTTACTACCCATCACGATCTACAGGATGACGTCAGGCTCACAAAAAAACACTTCAAAACCAAAAACTGAAAAAAGCCCAACAATAATAATCTAACAATAAAAATCCTCCAAATTAACATAAACATAAAAAAGTTACAAACTCAACATTAGATAGTTCGAACTTGTTGTAAGTAGCAATTCTGAAAATAAATCAACATAATCACAGGGGGTATATATTGATCATCATTATTTCAAATGATTTTGAGGCTTTAAAACCATATATGAATATACCAACGCTTCAATTGAAAGTGATCCATAACTAAAATTAATATAATCATTGCTATCTACATCAAAATCATCACAAAGATGTTGTATATAATGTTCTACACATCACACGGTCACACACAACCTACACACTTACCAACTTCACACATCAAACATACCTAATATATACATAATATATATATAATATATATATATTTATAATAATATTTATTAATATATAATATATATTAATTAAATATATATTATAATAATATATATAATATATAATAATTATATATACTTATATATTATATATAATATATATATATATATATATATTAATATATATAATATAATTATTTTTTTTTTTTTTTTTTTTTTTTTTTTTTTTTTTTTTTATTTATTTACAGGTAAACCCATCACTCATTGGGCAGATGCCACTAAATCAAGGAGGAGGGGTATCTCACTATAACGTCCGAGTCAGACGAAGCCAAGCCCAAGGAGAGAATAGCTCACATTCTCCTACCCGAACCAGTTGCGAACCTGGGACCCTTCGCTTTGTTGGCGAAGTGCTCTACACTTATATATAGATGCTATCGGGGCGCTTTTATATAAATAAATAAATAATTATTTTAAAAAAAAATATTTATTATATATATTATACATACATACCTAAATACATATACATAACCTAAATACATATACACATTCACAACAACATAATATATGCAAAATATAATATATCACTACTATTTATTATTAATACTTTCACTATCATTACTATCATTAACACTACTATCACTAACAGTATTATTAACCGATAAAATTAATACAACTATACAAATTATTAATCCTCAACTATTAATCATTCAAACACTAGATTTATCAGCTTAATATATTTATATTAATTATTACTAATTAATAATTTACTAATTTTACCATTATTATTATTTTTATTATTAATTATTATTTATTATTATATTTATATTATTATATATTATTATTATTTATTAATATTATTATATTATTATTATTATATTATTATATTATTATTATTTAATTATTATTATTATTATTGAACACAAATTATTAACACTTATCTACTATTATATTAACATTAGTTTAGTCACTAATTTATATTATTATTACATTAGTAGATTAAAGAATGAATCCATCTCTAGCAACCTAACCATGTATCGAGCAGTCCTCTTGTTGAGCCTGAAAATGAAAATCGGAGAGAAGGCTGCCATAAACCACACAGTTTACAACTTAAATCAGATTCTATTTGATCAATAATTAAAACATTCGAATGAAGTATTTATACCCAAACAATATAAATTTTCCAAATTTTCAACAGTTTCCTTATATCAAATTTTTTATAAGCTTCAAACCGAAAGATATCATAAAGTTATTTTAATTCTA
>JABUQX010041441.1:0-17500 GCA_015478945.1 Trachelipus rathkii | reverse complement strand
GGTATATATCAATCAAAAACCTATATAATCCGATCAAAACCGATCAAATACCGATCAAAAAGAGATCAAAAAGCGATCAAAAAATGGTTTAAAAAGCGATAAAATATCGTTCAAAAAGCATATCGTAAGCCGATCAAATTCCGATCAAAAACCGAACAAAAACCGATCAAATCCCTTTCAAAAAGACATTAAAAACAGATCAAATTAGGATCAGAAAACGATCCAACACTAATCAAATTCAGATCAAAAACCAATCCAAAACTAATCAAATACCAACCAAAACCCGACCAAAAAGCGATCTATTACCGTTCAAAAAGCGATCAAACACCGCTCAAAACCAATCGAGTACCAATCAAAAACATTTTGTAAACGATCAAAAACCTATCAAATACCTATCAAAAACGATCAAAAAGAGATCTAAACTCGATCAAATACCAATCAAAAACTGATCAAAAATCGATCAAATCGATATTTTTTGACCAGAAATCGATCAAATACCGATCAAACACCGATCAAATTAGGATCAAAAAGCGATTAAAAACGATTTAACCATTTGTCTGGTTGGACATTTCGTCTCTTTTGATCATTTGTCTGGTCGAACATATCATCTTTATTGACCATTTGTCCTGTCGGAAATTTCGCCCTTTTTGACCATTTGTCTGGTCGGACATTCCGTCTTTTTCGACCATATGTCTGGTCAGTCATTTCACCTTTCTGAATATTTGTCTTGTCGGACATTTCGTCTTTTATTGACCATTTGTCCGATTTGACATTTCGACTTTTATTGCCGGTTTGACATTTGGCATTTTTTAATTTTATCCGGTAGCACATTTCCTTTTTTGACCATTTGTCCGGTCGACCATTTCGTCTTTTGTGACTATTTCTCCGGTCGGACATTTCATCTTTTTTGACCGTTTGTCCTGTAGGCCATTTGTTTTTTGTTTTTTGTCCCGTCGGACATTTGGTCTTTTTTGACCATATGTCCGACGGGACATTTGGCCTTTTTTGACCATATGTCCGTTTGGACATTTCGTCTTCTATGACTATTTGACCGGTCGGACATTTCATCTTTTTTGAACATTCGTCCAGTCGGATATTTCTTCTTTTTTGACCATTTGACCAAATATGGTTTATATTTGTTTAGTTTTGAGTTATGTTTTGTTTTGTTTAGATTTGTTTAGTTTTGTTTAGTTGTTTAGTTATGTTTACTTTTGTTTTATTTTGTTTATTGTTTAGTTTTGTTTAGTTTTGTTTAGTTTTGTTTAGTTTTGTTTAGCTTTGTTTAGATTTGTATTATTTATTTTAGTTTTATTTAGATATGTTTAGTTATGTTTAGTTTTGTTTAGTATTGTTTGTTTTTGTTTAGTTTTGTTAAGTTTTCTATAGATTTGTTCAGACTTGTTTAAGTTTGTTTAGATTTGTTGAGATTTTTTTTAGTTTTGTTTACTTTAGTTTAATTTCGCATATTTATGTTTAGTTTTGTTCGGTATTTTATGGGAATTTGATCGGTATTTTATAGCTTTTTGTTCGGTATTTGATCTCTTTTGAACGTTTTTTGATCAATTTTTGATTGGTATTTGATCGGCTTTTGATAGGTTTTTGATCGTTATTTGATCGGTATTTGATAGGTTTATGATCTGAATTTGAACGGTTTTTAAACTAATTTTGATCGGTATTTGATCGCTTCTTCATCGGTATTTCATCGGCTTTTGATTGTAATTTGATCGGGTTTTGATCGCTTCTTCACCTTTAGCTTTTTGATCGGTATTTTATCTCATTTTAGATCGGTTTGCTCTGTATTTGCTTTATTTGCACGATATTTGGCAGATTTTTGATCGGAATTTGATGTTTTTGTTCGCATTTTGATCGGTAATTGAACGATTTTTGATCGAATTTTGATCGGAATTTGGTCGGTTTTTGATCGGTATTTGATCATCTCTTGATCGGAATTTGATTGGTATCTGATCGCCTTTTGATCGGTTTTTAATGGTTTTTGATGGTTTTTTAATCGGTTTTGATCGCTATTTGTTCGGTTTTTTAGTTCCTATTTTTTATAGCTTTTTGATTGCTTTTTGATCTGTATTTGGTAGCTTATTGATCAGTTTTTTATCGGTTTTTGATCAGTATTTGATTTGTTTTTTATCGCATTTGGCACGGAAATTGTGCTGTTCGTTCATTTTAAATCCTAGTGGGACTCCATTGATTGGAAGCAGGCTGCTTGTTCCACGACATTGGACCATACGATATTCTCTCCGAATGAGAATTTTGTAGGAATTTTGATTGGTATTTGATCGTTTTGATCGTTTTTAGATCGATATTGTGATCGTTTTTTAATCCTTTGGGCTGTTGCTTCAGCGTCTTGCTGAATGATCTTGAAGTGACCGATCAGGGCAAGGCTTTAAGTCTTTATCATGGGGCACCAAAACGAGTTTCGGTAGCTATTTTTATTCAATTTCATATTGAGTAACCCCTCTGAACATGGGGAAAAAAAAAGACAATGTCCAACCGGACAAATGGACAAAAAAGATGATATGTCCGACCAGACAAATGGTCAAAAAAGACGAAATGTCGACCGGACAAATGGTCAAAAAAGACCCAATGTCCTACCAAATAAATGTTCAAAAAAACATGTTAGGATATTGTCCGGTTTTTGATCGGTATTTTATCACCGATCAAAAAGCAATCTATTACCGTTCAAAAAGCGATCAAACACCGGTCAAAACCATTTGAGTACCAATCAAAAACCGTTTAAAAACGATCAAAAACCTATCAAATACCTGTCAAAAACGATCAAAAAGAGATCTAAACTCGATCAAATACCAATCAAAACCGATCAAAAATCGATCAAATGGATATTTTTTGACCAGAAGTCGATCAAATACCGATCAAACTTAAACAAATCTGAACAAATCTATAGAAAACTTAACAAAACTAAACAAAAATAAACAATACCAAACAAAACTAAACATAACTAAACATATCTAAATAAAACTAAAATAAAAGCGATTAAAAACGATTTAACCATTTGTCTGGTTGGACATTTCGTCTCTTTTGATCATTTGTCTGGTCGAACATTTCATCTTTATTGACCATTTGTCCGGTCTGAAATTTCGCCTATTTTGACCATTTGTCTGGTCGGACATATCATCTTATTGTTCAGATTTGGTCTTTTATGACCATTTGTCCGGTCGGATATTTCGTCTTTTTTGATTATTTGTCCGCTTGGACATTTCGTCTTTTATGACCATTTGTCCGATCGGATATTTGGCCTTTTTTTTACCATTTTCCGGGCGGACCTTTTTTGGACTATTTGTCCGCTCGGACCTTTTTTGGACATATAGTCCAAAAAAGGTCCGCCCGGAAAATGCTAAAAAAAGGAAAAATGTCCGCTAGGACATTTCGCCTTTTTTTTTTTTACTATCTTTCCGGTCGGACATATCATCTTTTTTGTCCATTTGTCTGGTTGGACATTTTGTCTTTTTTGACCATTTGTACAGTCGTACATTTTGTCTCTTTTGACCATTTGGCTGGTCGAACTTTTGTACTGTCGGACATTTCGCCTTTTTTTGACCAATAGCGATCAAAAACCGAACAAATATTGATCAAAAACTGATCAAAAAAGGATCAAATACTCATCAAAAACCGATCAAATTGTGATAAAAAAGCGATTTAAAAAACGATCAAATATCGATCATATACCGATCAAAACCAATCAAAACCGATCGAATACCAATCAAAAACCGACCGAAAAGTGATCAAACACCGAGCAAATAGCGATCAAATACCAATCAAATTCCGATCAGGTAAACCAAATATCAATGAAAATCAGATCAAAACCCATCAAAATCTATCAAACATGGATCAAAAACCGGTCAAAAAACTATCAAATACCGATCAAAATGCCATAAAAAAACAAATCAAATATCAAAAACCGATAAAAAACTAATCAATAAGCTACCAAATACAGATCAAAAAGCAATCAAAAAGCTATAAAAAATAAGAATTAAAAAACCGAACAAATAGCGATCAAAACCGATTAAAAAAACATCAAATAAAAATAAAAACCGATCAAAAGGCGATCAGAAACCAATCAAATTCCGATCAAAAAATGATCAAAAATCGTTCAATTACCGATCAAAATGCGAAAAAAATCTTATCAAATTCCGATCAAAAATCTGCCAAATACTGTGCAAATAAAGAGCAAATACAGAGCAAATCGATCAAATACATATCAAAAAGCTATCAAATATCGATCAAATACCGATCAAATACCGCTTAAAAAGCTATCAAAAACTGACAAAATACAGATCAAAAACTGATGAAGAAGCGATCAAATACCGATCAAAATTAGTTTAAAAACCGTTCAAATTCAGATCATAAACCTATCAAATACCGATCAAATAACGATCAAAAACCGATCAAAAGCCGATCAAATACCAATCAAAAATCGATCAAAAACCGTTCAAAAAGCGATCAAATACCGAACAAAAAGCTATAAAATACCGATCAAATTCCCATAAAATACCGATTCAACTAAAAAAAAATACAAAATTAAACAAGGTAAACAAGACTAAAAAAAATCTCAACAAAATCTAAACAAACTTAAACAAATCTGAACAAATCTATAGAAAACTTAACAAAACTAAACAAAAATAAACAATACTAAACAAAACTAAACATAACTAAACATATCTAAATAAAACTAAAATAAATAATACAAATCTAAACAAAACTAAACAAAACTAAACAAAACTAAACAAAACTAAACAAAATAAAACAAAAGTAAACATAACTAAACTTTAACTAAACAAAATAAGACCAAATCTGAAACAAAACTGAAACATTATTCAAGAAACTAAACAAATTATCAAACATAGTTGGTCAAATGGTCAAAAAAGAGAAATATCGACTGGACGAATATGTTCAAAAAAGATGAATGTGGCGACCGGTCAAATAGTCATGAGAAGACGAATGTCCAAACGGACATATGCTCAAAAAGGCCAAAGCCCGTCGGACATCATGGTCAAAAGAAAGACCAATGTCCGGACGGGACAAAAACAAAAAACCAAAATGGCCGTACAGGACAAACGGTCAAAAAAGATGAAATGTCCGACCGGAGAAATAGTCACAAAAGACGAAATGGTTGACCGGTCAAATGGTCAAAAAAAGAAATCTGCTACCGGATAAGATCAAAAAATGCTAAATGTCAAAAAGGCAAACGGTCAAAAAAGACCAAATGTCCTCCCGGATAAATATCATAAAAGTCGAAATGTCAAATCGGACAAATGGTCAATAAAAGGCGAAATGTTCGACAAGACAAATATTCAAAAAAGGTGAAATGACTGACCAGACATATGGTCGAAAAAGACGAAATGTCCGACCGGACAAATGGTCAAAAAAGGCGAAATTTCCGACCGGACAAATGGTCAATAAAGATGAAATGTTCGACCAGGCAAATGATCAAAAGAGACGAAATGTCCAACCAGACAAATGGTTAAATCGTTTTTATTCGCTTTTTGATCCTAATTTGATCGGTGTTTGATCGGTATTTGATCGATTTCTGGTCAAAAAATATCGATTTGATCGATTTTTGATTGGTTTTTAGTTGGTATTTGATCGAGTTTAGATCTCTTTTTGATCGTTTTTGATAGGTATTTGATAGGTTTTTGATCGTTTTTAAACGGTTTTTGATCGGTACTCGATTGGTTTTGAGCGGTGTTTGATGGCTTTTTGAACGGTAATAGATCGCTTTTTGGTCGGGTTTTGGTTGGTATTTGATTGGTTTTGGATTGGTTTTGGATCTGAATTTGATTAGTGTTTGATCGTTTTCTGATCCTAATTTGATCTGTTTTTAATGATCGGTTTTTGTTCGGTTTTTGATCGGAATTTGATCGGTTTACGATATGCTTTTTAAACGGTATTTTATCGCTTTTTGAGAAATTTTTTGATCGCTTTTTGATCTCTTTTTGATCGGTATTTGATCGGTTTTGATCGGTTTATATAGGTTTTTGACTGATATTTATCGGTTTCCTTTCGTTTTGCCATCAACACCATGGTAGCTTGGATTACTAAAACTTCTAAGTTTTTTCCTGCCTGCGTTTATGAGCCCACTTGCATAGGGAACATCAACGTTTTCAGTTTGCTATACCTGCTTCGTCGAGAAAACACCTAGTAGAAGAATCCATACGATGGATGATGGTTGGCGTGCTAAGTTTTTTTCTAAAGTCCATGAACAGCAAACACCACCACGACCACAACCAGACCATCACACCAGTGGCAGCTGGCTGGTGACGATGATGATGCTGCTGCTTCTCGCTTCATAGAGATTACACTTTGCAGCCTGCAATTCGTCCAGCTATGAACACCGTGATAGCTTGGATTACTAACACTAGTTTGTTTTTTCCTGCCTGCGGTTTTGTCCACAGGCACAGCAAACATCAACGTTTTCGGTTTTGTATACCTGTTTCGTCGGTAAAAGACCTAGTAGAATAATCCATACGATGGATGATGGTTGGACTGCTATGTTTTTTTCTAAAGTCCACGAGCAGCAAACACAACAACCAACAGACCAGTGGCAGCTGGCTGGTGATGATGATGATGATGATGATGTTGCTTTTCGCTCACTAGAGATTGCACTTAGCAGCCTGCAATTCGTCCAACCAATCATCAACACCATGTTTTGAATGACTAAGTGTTTTACTCCTTCCGTGTCCACAGGCACAGCAAACTCGTTACGTTTTTTATATACCTGATTTGTTGCTATTAAAGAAAAAACACTTAGCCATTCTACTGCTGTATATTTTTGTTAACTTTTTTTTTGTTTACTTGTAGCTGTACATTGTCATTTTGGTGGATTACGTGATGGTTCTGTTAGTTGTTCTTCGTCTATTAGAATGTCCCACTAATCTTCTTTTCTCACCTCCTTTAACTCTGCTCCTTGTGATAAAACACCCCTTCCAATGTCCTTGATAATGGAAAAAGATTCCTCAACATCACTGATGACATCATCTCTATCAGAGTCCTGACCATCTTATGAAGCATGGAGAACAATTTCAATTTGTTCTGCCATATCACTTTCAGCACTAACATTTTCTGATTGCTCAATATTATCCAGAATGTTTAAGATTTTATCCGCGTCACGTACAATATTCAGTTTGTTTTTGGCCATTTTTTGACTAGAATAATATATATATATATATATATATACTTAAACCCGTATATTTACATAATATTAGACAAAATAATAAATAATAAACATATATTATAATATATATATATATTACTATATATATATAATATATAATTATATATATAATAATATATATATATATATATATAAAATACATATATAAATACTAGTATAATATATAAATATATATTATTTAAATACAAAGTATATATATATATATAGTAATATATATGATATATATATATATATATATATATAAACTATTTCACATTGTAAAATTTCTTTTGGCTATATATATATATATATATATATATATATATATATATATATATATACTATAATTATATTATATATGATATATATATATAATATATCAACAACTATTTGGGTTTGTAAAATTTCTTTTTGGCTTATTTGAGTACTATATATACTACTAATATATAATATTAATATATATTATATAATATATTATATTATATATATATATATATATATATATATATATTTTTGGTAAGGTAGCAAATACAGATATACTCTTCTCACTCTATTGTAAATGCCACATCCCACTCTATGTTATATGATACACACTAAAATAACTCGATGTTAATTTTGTAATACCATTAAAATGTGCACTTTTGCAACTTCACTATGCTCTAAAATCACTAATAAATGAAAGTACATAACAATTTGTTTGTAAAGTTTTAACAATACAGAAATATAAAATTTAAACTTGACAGGTGTCAACAAAACTGAGTCATAAATATTTTGCCACTGAAAAAAATCATCCCATGTAGCTACTAATATAACACAGCAGGAAAAATTTGCCATAAATCGCTAGAAAAAACATTTTTTTTGAAATCTCGCTTCACACCAACAATAAAAAAATCATTTTATATTCTTAAATCCCATTCTAATACCACCCTATTTTGCGTAAGATATATCATACAGTGGGAACTAATGGGTTAATATTTGATCAGTTTTTGATCGCTTTTTGACCGGTTCTTTCGTTTCTTGATCGGAATTTGATCGGTTTTTGATCGGCTTTTGATCGCTTTTTGACAGGTATTTTATAATTTTTTTATCGGTTTTTATCAGTATTGATTGGTTTTTGATCTCTTTTTGATCTAATTTGGTTGGTATTTGATCGTTTTCTGAACGGAATTTGATAGGTATTTGATCGCTTTTTGATTTTTATTTGACCGGCCTTTGATAGGTGTTTAATTTTTTTTATCAGATTTTGATCGCTTTTTGATCAGTATTTGATCACTTTTTGATCGGTATTTGATCGGTTTTTGATCAATATTTGATCTGTTTGTAATCGCTTTTTGATATTTATTTATCGGCTTTTGATCAGTATCTTTCGGGATTTGATCGGTTTTTGAACTGATTTTAATTGGTATTTGATCGTTTACTGATCGGAATTTGATCGATTTTTGGTTTTTATTTGATCGGCCTTTGATAGGTTTTTAATTGGTATTTGATCAGTTCTTGGTCGCTTTGTAATCAGTTTTTTATCGCCTTTTGATTGGTATTTGACCGGTTTTTGATCGGTATTTTATCACTTGATTGATTTGATCGCTTTTTGATCGATATTTGATCGCTTTTTGATCGGCTTTTATCGGTTTTTGATCGGTATTGGTCGGTTTTTGATCGCTTTTTATCGATATTTCATCGGTTTTTTTATCGTAATTTGATCGGTTTCTGATCGCATTTTGATCTGCATTTGTTCGCTTTTTCATCGGTATTTGATTGGTATTATATTGGTTTTTAATCGGTTTTTAATTGGTATTTGATCGGTACTTGATCGCTTTTTGAACGGTATTTGATCGTTTAGTTTTGTTTATGTTTTGCTTAGTTTTGTTTAGTTTTCTTTAGTTTTCTTTAGTTTTCTTTAGTTTTCTTTAGTTTTAATTAGATTAGTTTAGACATTTCATCTTTTTTTTTAACCTTTTTTCTAATCGTAAATTTCGTCTCTTTTGCCCATTTGTCTGGCCGAACATTTCATCTTTATTGACCATTTGTCTTAAGTTGGACCATCATTGTGCCTTTATGACAATTTTGGTACCGGCTTCAGAACATTTAACTCTTCTTATCGATCATTCTTTCTAGGCATCGGAGATTCTAAGTACTTTTTTGACCAAATGTCCGGTTGGACATTTTGACTTTTTTGACAATACCGATCGAAAAAATGATAAAATACCTGTCAAAAGGCGATCAAAAGCCGATCCAAAACCGATCAATTCCGATCAAGCAACGAAAGAACCTGTCAAAAAGCGATCAAAATCCGATCAAAACGTGATATAGGTTTTTGATTGATATTTGATCGCTTTTTGATGGATTTTTATCGGTTTTTGATCAGACATTTGGTCTTTTTTGAAATACAGTTGCAAGCACATCAATATTCAGTTCTTGTGAAAGAGTAAGAAAGAAAGGATTATGATAGATTAGATGGTTATCAATTTTTATGCAACTGTATCATTGGTAGTGATTCTGTCACCCATGACCAAGCATTGCCTGGTTGGACCATTTCATCTTTATTGATCATTTGTCCGGTCGGACATTTTGACTTTTTTGACAATACCGATAAAAAAATGATAAAAAACCTGTCAAAAAGCGATCAAAAGCCGATCAAAAGCCGATCAATTCCGATCAAGAAACGAAAGAACCGGTCAAAAAGCGATCAAAAACCGATCAAATATTAATTAAAAACCTATCGAAAGCCGGTAAAATAAAAATCAAAAAGCGATCAAATACCTATCAAATTCCATTCAGAAAACGATCAAATACCAACCAAATCAGATCAAAAACCGATCGAAAATTAATCAATACTGATAAAAAGCGATCAAAAAGTGATCAAATACCTATCAAAAAGCGATCAAAACCCTATAAAATTTCGATCAAAAACCGATCAAATTCCAATCAAAAAACGAAAGGAAACCGATAAATATCAATCAAAAACCTATATCACTTTTTGATCAGGTTTTGATCGCTTTTTGATCGATATTTGATCGCTTTTTGATGGGTTTTTATCGGTTTTAGATCAGACATTTGGGCTTTTTTGACAATTTGTCGCGTTGGACATTTCGTCTTTTTCAATCTTTTGTGTAGTCGTACATTTCGTCTCTTTTGCCCATTTGTCTGGCCGAACGTTCATCCTTTATTTGAATGACATTTGTCGCGGCTGGACATTCGCCTCTTTGGACCATTGTCTTGTCTGGACATTTCATCTTTAATGATCATTTGCTACGGCTCGGACATTGAGACTTTTATTGAGCCAAATGTCTGGTCTGGAACATTTTCACTTTTATATGACATAGATAAAAAAAAAATTAAATACCTGTTCAACTTATCGAAAAATCTCAGATTACTAATTCAAAAAACGAAAGAACCGTCAAAAAGCGATCAAAACTTTTATCATATTAATTAAAAACCATCATCGAAAGCCGGTAAATAAAAATAAAAGAAAGCGATCAAATCCTATCAAATTCCATTCAAAAAACGATCAAATACCACAAATCAGAATCAAAAACGATCGAAATTGCGATCCAAACTAGCTGAATAAAAAGCGATCAAAAAGTGATCAAATACCTATCAAAAAGCTATCAAAACCCGATAAAATTTCGATCAAAAACCGATCAAATTCCAATCAAAAAACGAAAGAAAACCGATAAATATCAATCAAAAACCTATATCACTTTTTGATCGGGTTTTGATCGCTTTTTGATCGATATTTGATCGCTTTTTGATCGGTTTTTATCGGTTTTTGATCGGACATTTCGTCTTTTTTGACAATTTGTCCCGTTGGACATTTCGTCTTTTTTAACCTTTTGTCTAGTCGTACATTTCGTCTCTTGCCCATTTTTCTGGCCGAACGTTTTATCTTTATTGACCATTTTGTCCAGGGTTGGACATACTGACTTTTTTGACCAACGATGTCCGGTTGGGACATTTTGACTTTTTTGACAATACGAAAAAAAACAAATGATAGAAATACCAACAAAAAGCGATACAAAACCGATCAAATTTCGATCAAGAAAAGAAAGAACCGGTCAAAACCCGATTAAAAGCGATCAAAAAATGATAAATTATTAATTAAAACCTATCGAAGAAGCCGGTCAAAAAGCATCAAAACGATAAATACCTTATTCAAATTCCATTCAGAAAACGATCAAATACCAACCAAATCAGATCACAAAAACCGATCGAAAATTAATCAATACTGCATAAAAAGCGTACTCAAAAACAGTTTGATCAAATACCGTATCACAAAACGATCAAAACCGATATAAATTTCGATAGTAACCGATCAAAATGTTCCAATAAAAACGAAGAGGAAATGATAGAATATCAAATCAAAAACCTTTATCCAACTTTTTGAATCGGGTTTGAGTCGCTTTTTGATCGGTTTTTATTGTTTTTTTCGGACATTTTGTCTTTTTTTGACAAATTTGTCCCGTTGGACATTTCGTCTTTTTTTAACCTTTTGTCATAGTCGTCATTTCTTCTCTTGGAGCCCATTTGTCTGGCAGAAACGTTCATCTTTATTGACCAATTGTCAGTCTTTTTTATCTGGTCACTTGTCTGTTTTAGACAATTTCCCAAATACATTTTGTTTTTTCTCTGTCTCTATATTGATTTGCTTTGTATTTTCCTTTTGATCTTTTATGACCATTTGTCCGGTTTGGACATTTGGTCTTTTGAAACTACTTGTCCGTTCGGATTTTGTTAATACATTTGCTTTGACATTTTTTTTTTTACCATATTACCCTGTTGGACATTTCCATTTTCTTAAATCGTTTTGTGGAGAAAACTTTATCTTTTGTATCATTTTTACGTCGGACTTTTTGGATCATTGTTTCGATCGGCACATGTTGGTCTCTCTTTTTAAAATTGTGTCTCGACGTTTCATCTTTGTTGACCATTGTCCGGGTCGTACCAATGGCCTTTTTTAGACAAATTTTTCTGTTTGGACATTGCGTCTTATATTACCATAAAGTATTACCAAAATAAAAGTCTTCTTTTTGACTCAATTTTCCAAGTCTGACCTTTCATCTTTTTAATCTTCACGACCTTCGGTCGGGCTTTAAATCTTTTTTTACACCATTTGCATATTGTCTTTTCTTACCATTTGTCTGGTCGAATTTAATTGATCATTAACGAAATCTTGTCTTATCTATGCACAATTTGTTCCTCTTGGACATTTCGTCTTTTATGACCACTTTGTCTGGTTCGGATATTCTGGCTTTCTCCCCTTGACCACCTTTGTCCGCTTGGACATCTTTCGTCTTTTTATGATCCATCTGTGTCGGTCGAGATATTTCGTCTTTTTGAACATTTGTGTGGTCGGACATATCATCTTTTGTCCGATAAGACATTTTGTCTTTTGACATTTGTAGGTCGAAACATTTCCGTCTCTTTGACCGATTTGACAGATCGACTTTTGTCACGGTCGGAATAATACGCTTTTTTGACCAACAACGATCAAAAACCTGATAAAACAAATCAAAAACGCGGATCAAATTAAACCTATCACAAAAATTCCATGTCAGAAAAACGAATCACGAATACAACAAATAAAAATAAACAAAAAACAAATGGTGAAATTAATTCAATACTGATAAAAGCGATCAAAAGTGATCAAAAATAACTAAGCAAAAGCGATACAAACCCGATAAAATTCGATTAGAAAAAAACGAATCAAATTATTAGAAAAACAAAAGTAAGACCGATGAAATATAATAATAAACAATTATCACTTTTATAATCGGAGTATCTGATCGAATATTTAGATCGACTATAATATAGAATGGGTTCTTCTCGGTTTCGATCGCGCACCATTTCTTTTCTCACCAATTTGTCCCGATGGACATTTGGTCTTTTTTAAACGCTTATTTCTAGATAGCTCGTACATTTCGTCTCTTTTACCCATTTGTCTGGCCGAACGTTTCACATGCTTTTATCTGACATAAATATGATCCAAGAGAATATAAGGCTTGGTCTTTTTTGCACCATTGATAAGTTGGACATTCTGCTTTCATTTGAGCATCATTGTCGGTACCGTCGGTGAGACATTCTAGACACTTCTTCTGACCAAATGATCCAGGTTGACATTTTGACTGTTTTTTATAACGCCAATACCAAGATAAAAAAATGAGCTTCTCCCATTCAGATATATCACCGCATCACAGCCATGATCACCAACCAACTTCAGCATAACAAACAGAAGCCCCCGATTCTCGAATAACTTATACTCCAATTAACTGCATCAAATAAAAGCCGATAAAACTAGTGTCAATGAACCGCTGATCACAGGGAGACAAGATCAAAACCCAGATAAAATTTACGATTAAAAAAATGACCCTGTCCCATAAAAAACAAAAGAACAATCATACTTAATTAACCATACAAAACCTAATATCACCTATTAAAAATTGATCGGGTGTACCTCTGATTCAAGAAATATAATAATACGCTTTTGATGGATTTTTATCGGTTTTTAAGATCGGGACATTTCGTCTTTCAGTATGACATTGATCCGTAAAATATAACATTCGTCTTTGTATGGACCATTTGATACCAGGTCGGAATTTGGTACTATAATTAAATAGACACAGTTGTCCGCTTGGACATTATACAGATACATTTAATGACCATCTATGTTCCAAGAGAAAAATACAGGAACAAATATAAAACGTCTTTAATTAATCATCTTTCTCTAGTCGAAACTATTATCTAATATTTCGCATTGTCTGCGCCAGAACGTATTAAACTTATTGAACATTGTGTCCGGATGGAAATTTGCACTTTATTAGCATATATAGATCTAGAAAGTTGAAACATTCATTCTTAATTGTATCATTTGTCCGGACTCTAGACATTTTGAATTTTAATAAAATAAAACTGATGAATAGAATGATTAATTACCTTTAAAAACGCGATCAAAAAGAACCTATCAAAACCGATTCAATTCCCGATCAAAACACGAAAAGCGTCACAAAAGCAGATATTCAAAAAGAATCTGATCAAATACTTAATTAACAATCTATCGAAGCCAAAAGGATAAAATAAAATCATAAACGGCCAGATTAAAACCCTATCAAAATCCATTAAGAAAAAACGGATTCACTTCAATTACCACCAAATCAGATCAAAAACCGATCGAAAAGTTATCCATACTTGACTCAAAAACGCCGCGATCAAAAAGCGATTAATTCCCTATCAAAAAGCGATCAAAACCCGATAAAATTTAGATCAAAAACCGATCAAATTCCAATCAAAAAAAGAAAGATAAGTAATATCAATGCAACACACCTTGTGAGATGTTTATCATTTTTTGATGGTTTTTTTGATCGCTTTTGATCGATATTCTGATCTTTTTTTGATATGTTTTTGATGGGTTTTTGATCGCATTTCGTCTTTATGAATATTTGTCGTTTGAACATTCGTCTTTTATGACCATTTGTCCGGTCGGATATTTTGGTCTTTTTCGACCATTTGTCCTGATTAGCAGCCATCCATCTCTATGAAATACTAATTCCCTCTCTTTACACCTATACACATCGTTTCGCTCGGGATAGGCTACGGTAAATCATTCGATTCGGTTATACCCGTTTCCGACCTTGTGAACTTTCATCTATGTCCTAAATCTCTGCGGATTCTGGAATACTGAGTCATCTTTATTGAGTTACCCGGTCTGTGCTACATTGTCTGTCCTATCTATATAGTCACTCTTCTCCTTGCCCAACCAATAGTAATAGCTAATTTAGATCACCCGGGCATCCGCACCATGCGCATCTTCATATTTTTCTGTCACTCCCTTACCTCGTCATACACTCACACATAACAATCCCACGGTCTTGGCGAGACCTTCACCACTCTCTCGATTACGGGTCGGACATTTCGCCTGTTTATTGACTAAAACCGTATCAACTATAACAATCTTAGCTTACAACATACATTAAATAACAAATCCAAAAAGCGATCCAAAACCTCATCAAAATCTCTCAGCGTATCTCTACATCACTACAATATACTACCACGAAATCACAACACCAATGCCAATACCAAACCACAATCAGCATCCAAAAAACTCTGATCTCGACATACTACATATCAATCAACTGATTAAAACAAACTCAGCCTTGATCACAACAAGTGATCTACACGAATACACCTTAAACCTCATCGATTAACAAACTCTCCTGCATATCTCACTCTTCACTCCCTCCTCCATCTCCACATAGCATCATACTCGCATCGACTCTAAAACACTCGACAATCGATGCACTCTCTCGAGCATCATGAACTATCACCTACTCGCATCTTCACAATCATAAAAAACACAACACGACTAAGGAACTCTCGATCGAATAATAACTCCGCACACTACACGCACAGATAGCTACCTATACACTCTGCATCCTATAGCTACTAACTACTGCGTCACTATTTTTCTCGACATTCCCGGGTCCCTCCGCTTGCACACTCGCTTCCTCCTTCGATCACTCTAACTTCTCTTACACCCTTCTTCCTTCCACCTCCCTCCGAGCGACCTCGCTAACTCTGCTTATCTCCATCCCTCGACCGTCCTCTTTCTCATCCGGAACATACCCTCGCGCACACTTCATGGTCTACTTGACACAAGTCTCATGTCATAGGCGCGAACATAATCTCTATCATATATTGTCTCCGTTAGGCACATTTCGTTCTTCCTTTTCCACTCTTTATGCATTCCATCACGATGCACCTACACTTCTTTCTCTACCCCTGTAATCCACTCCGTCTGCTTCCGACCCATACCCCCTACTTCTCACACCTATTTAATCGTCATACCCATTCTGTCTGAGCCCTTGGGCTTGTCACCGCATACAGTTCTGTAAGCCTCTCTCCTGACTTGATGTATTTGCGTCCTGAACATACCATGCCTCTCCTTCCTTACACTGCATCCCCCTACTTCCCCTCCCCGAGCGCATCGGACATTTAGACTTTTTTGACCAAAATGTTCGGTTGTACATCTTGATTTTTTTGACAATACTCGATAAAAAAAAATACCCTGTCAAAAAGCGATCAAAAGCCGATCAAAAACGATTTAATTCTCCAATCAAGAAACGAAAGAACCGGTCAAATACGGATCAAAAACTGATCAAAATTAATTAAAAACTTATCGAAACCCGTACCAATAATCAATCAAAAAGCGATCAAATACCTATCAAATTCCATTCAAAAAACGATCCAATACCAACCATCAAGTCTCAAAAACCATCTAAAAATTAAATAAATACTGATCACAAAGCGATCAAAAAGTGATTCAAAGTACTACTCAAACAAAGCGATCAAAACCCGATAAAATTTCGATCAAAAACCGATCAATTCCAATCAAGAAACGAAAGAACCGGTCAAAAACCGATCAAAGCATTCACTTTTTGACTCGGGTTTATGATCGCTTTGTGATCGCTAATATTTGATTCGCTTTTTGCTCTGGTTTTAATCGGTTTTTTATCGGACATTTCTTTTTGACAATTTTTCCCCTTGGACATTTCGTCTTTTTTAACCTTTTGTATAGTCGTACATTTCGTCTCTTTTTCCCATTTGTCTTTCCGAACGTATCATCTTTATTGACCATTTGTCCGGTTGGACATTTAGACTTTTTTGACCAAAAGTCCGGTTGGAGATTTTGACTTTTTTGACAATACAGATAAAAATAATGATAAAATACCTGTCAAAAAGCGATCCAATACCGATCAATTCCAATCAAGAAACGAAAGAACCGGTCAAAAAGCGATAAAAAAGCGATCAAAAACTGATCAAATATTAATTAAAAATCTATCGAAAGCCGGTAAAATAAAAATCAAAAAGCGATCAAAACCTACAATTCAATTTTCATTAAGAAAACGATCAAATACCAACACAATCAGATCAAAAACCGATCAAAAATTAATCAATACTGATAAAAAGCGATCAAAAAGTGATCAAATACCTATCAAAAAGCGATCAAAACACGATAAAATTTCGATCAAAAACCGATCAAATTCCAATCAAATAACGAAAGAAAACCGATAAATATCAATCAAAAACCTATATCACTTTTTGATGGGGTTTTGATCGCTTTTTGATCGATATTTGATCTCTTTTTGATCGGTTTTTATCGATTTTTGATCGGACATTTCGTCTTTTTTGACAATTTGTCCCGTTGGACATTTGGTCTTTTTTAACCTTTTGTCTATTCGTACATTTCGTCTCTTATGCCCATTTGTCTGGCCGAACGTTTCATCTTTATTGACCATTTGTCCGGTTGGACAGTTGGCCTTTTTT